>CAUYLG010043106.1:0-108135 GCA_963573385.1 Cacajao melanocephalus
AAAAAAAAAAAAAAAAATTCAACCATAAATAACACCAGCCTGGGTAACATAAAGATACTCCATCACTTTCTGACAAAAAAAAAAAAAAAAAAAAAAAAAGATTTCACCAGAAAGAACTTTTCAGTAACCTTATTTCAAAATTTACTTTATTCTCATCTTTCTTGTACTGACAAAACTACATGCAATTCATGACTCTCTTATAGGTGTTTATAAAGTTGGGAAAAGTAACGCAGTAAGAGACTTCACTATCTGCAAGGGAAAAAAATCCTTCTATTTATAATCTTAACTGTTCTGCCAAAACCAGTGCTTTCTGTCTAGAATAAATTGATTTTTGCTTATGCATAAATTAAATGTCAACACATCTTTCACAAATCTACTTACGGCCAGCCAAAAACCAAGCTGTTGAGCTAGAAAACAAATTTAATACAGATAACTAGATCTTCTGTTTATTCAACAAATAGATACAAAAGAAAAGGCGCTTCAGTGATCCCAAGTTGTCAGTGTTAATTAGTTGATATTTGAAGAAAATTTCTGCCTCTTCCTCCTAAACCACTGTGGACCAGGAAAACTGTTATATATTATATTTCTGTCCAACTATGTCTTATAACACATTAGCTCCAGCTGAACAAACACTGAGAAAATAACAAAAATATACATTTCTGTATTACAATATTGGTATCACTGTGTTAACGTATTCAATTTAAATTCTAGAAAGTTTTGAAGTGAATGTATGTTGGTGATGCTCTTTCTCTGCCCCATGGTAAGGGTATGTTTGTGTATAGTTGCATGCACTTGTTTAATAAGTGACTATTGAGTGCCAGAAACTCTTTTAAGCACTCTGATCTGAAGATACAGAAGAAAATTGCATATATATGTGTATATATATATACACACATATATATACATATATGTATATGTATATATACGTATTCTTAACTTTACAAAGAAGTTCAGCAGTGAACCCAGGAGGCAGAGGTTTTTGACTTGTATATACAGTATGTCATGGAGTTGATAAGGGCTAGGTACAAAAATAGAGCTACATAAGCAGGGCAGACAGTGATAGGGTGCGGGAGGGATGTTTTGACGAGTTCTCTCTGTTAAAGTGACATCTGAGCAGGACCCAAACTGTGGGAGAGACTAAGATATGTGGATAACTGGGGGAAATTATTTCAAGCACAGAGAAGAGTGCCAAAAACCCTGAGACTAAAATAATCTTACTGTTCTGAAAGAATGGCAAGAAGGTCTTTGTGTCTGTCTTGAGTGACAGAGGAGAGAATGGTAGACGATCAAAGGAGTGGCCAGCTTAAGGATACTGAATGTATTCTAACAAGGAAGGGGAGCAGCTTGAGGATAGAATTTTCAGTGCTTTTTATTTACCTTTGGCTTCATGTTATAAATGTCTGGCTATTTTATTTTTTATGAAAGCTCCAATAAAACAGACAGCTCAGTATTGTAATTCTCGAAATACTTGTTCTCATGGATTATTTCAACAAGGCATGCTAAAACATAAATTCTGTTGAATTATAGGAGTGGAAATGTTTGATATCTTTTCTTACCCATCATCCATCCTAAGGGTCGTGGTGAGCACTCCTATAAACAAAAGGCAGGTTAACAAGAGAAAAGCGTAACAAATGTATTTAATCAAAGTTTTACACAACACATGAAACTTCATATTGTATAACCTAAAGATACAGGAGAAGCACTCTGATTGTCTTCTTAATTTTAATGAAGCAGGGACAGTGTGTAGAAATATGACTGGTCAAAAAAGAAGTGTGATCTAATGGTAGTCTAATAGTGTGAGGAAGAAAACCCAGCAAGGCTTGTCTGTTCGGTTTCTTCTTGGTCTCTCTGTGTGGCATTCTTTCCTTCCTTCTGGGTATGGGGCAGGGCCTCTCTGGAATGTGGATCTTATAACCTCCTCCAGGTAAATCAGAAAATTTCTTTATGGCCAGCTGTTACACAGAAAAGTAGGGGAAAGTTAAAGTAATACTTGGAGATTTTATGGCTATCTTTGAGGAAAAGGAGTTCTGGTTTCTATGATTTATCTTGGAGAAAGGGGATTCTATTCTCTGGCTAGCCTCTGGAGAGACTAAGAGGAGAGCAAGAGAGTGTCAAAGAAAAACTTTGCTTCTGAGGCCTTCACTTTGTGGTATTATTTTCTGAGCCCCAGTAAGACCTAGCACCACCAAAACTAGTTAACAGATAGTTGTGCCATCATTCCTTTCCATTGTCATAACTTGTACAACTCTTCCATGCTTTAGAATGATAGGGGGGCATCAATATATTGAAGAAGGAAATTGAAGTCCAGAGAAGTTGAGTGATTTACCCAAACTCAAAGAGAATTAATTCTTCTCTTGATTTTTCCAAAGTTTATTTCTTTCAAAAACCTATGTTAATTTACCCAAAACCAAACAATATAAGTAGCCTTACAATGGTGCACTGGGGTCAGCTTGTACCTGATTGTCCATTTTTATGTGCATTTCTTTCCAACTTCAAGTTCAATGGCAGCTCACTGGCAACTTGGAGTTAACCTTGGCAGGAGTATTTATACCATGAAAATTAGCAAATGCTATAATTCAGGGCTTTATTTATGTATTTATTGGTCTTTCTTGGACAATCTAATTACCAACGTACTAGAAATTACAAGTATTCAGGGTGTTTTTTAAACATATATTATCTAAAGTTTTGCATAAAACAAGAAAATTCTAATTTTTGTTTTTGAGACAAGGTTTCGTTCTGTCACCCAGGCTGACTGAGTGGAGTGGCTCAAAGATAGCTCAGTGCAGCTTCGAACTCCTGGGCCCGCAGCCTCCTGCCATTGCCTCTCCTGTAGATAGGACCACAGGCAAGCATCGTCGCGCCTGGCTAATTTATTTTTATTTTATTTTGGTGAGATGGGATCTCAATATGTTACCCAGGCTGGTCTCAAACGCCTGGCTCCAAGCAACCCTCTTGCCTCCGTCTCTCAAAGTGCTGAGATTACAAGCGTCAGCCACCATGCCCGGTCTCTAATACTACTATCACAGGTGGAACTAGCTGGGGCCAGTGTCATGGGTGGTAAAGAAATTTACCAAGACAGTTGTAGGTAAAGAAAGATAGATTTGTTATAGGGGAAGTACGTTGCAAGGTAGCAATGGGCATGTCTGCAAGGTGGCAGAGGCTGGAGGGAAGTTTTATAGGGTTGGGCTGGAAGAAGCTGTGTGCAGAACAAGGTATTTGGGAAGAGGAGATTATGCCAGTGAATTGTGTGTGATTAGCTGTCTCTTAGAACAATTGTTCTCTCCCATCTGGGAGCCCTTCCTCATTGTTGCTTACTCATATCAGGATTCCACAACTACTTCTACATTGCACTTGTACATTTTATTTAAAGTATCTGCTTATGAGGCTTTAAACTCCGAGAGGCAGAGAATGACCTATTTATCTGTGTAACCACAGTAGAATTGAACAACAAATGTGAATTGGCTTTAGAATCAATTACCTTGGTGGAGGAAGTATGAATAAATTATATTTTAAAATTATTTTTTAAATTACAGTTAATTCAAGTTAAAAAAGAAACAATTTGGTCTAACTTGTCAAACAGCAGTGTGAATACATTTATATGTTTCTATTATTTTACAGTAAGTTATTTTTATATTAGGTAGTCTTGGTCTAATATTAGTGTGATAATATGTAGATTAAACACGCTCATTGGTTTGGCAGGCAAAGCTTGATATGTCAAAAATACACTGATTACTGAAACACATTTTTAATGAGACAGTGGTTGTCTCAGGAAAGAAATTGCTAAGTATAAAATAATGACATAAGTGAGTGTTAATCTATATTTAGTATCCAACAAAACACTATCCACGATGTACAGTCAACTTAGTGTTAAGCTTTTGCTAGAAATGCATAAAAGATATTTCATTAAGAGTTTGATTTCACTTTATTTGTAAATGTGTCTTAATAGACTTTTTATAGCCATTGTATTTAGTTGAAGTGCTCAATTAGTCCTAATATTTTATGTAAAATTGTACTATTATCTAGGAAAATAAAAGGCTGAGTTGAAGAATCTAGTGTATATTCAGTTATAAGTACTGTACCATAAAAGCAGAGACTCTTCATTTCCATTCTTTTGCAAGTTCATGGTGTCACAAGTAGAATTTTTATTTATTACTTTTAATCTTCAATAAACACAAATTATAAATCGCATTCTTTGGATACTAAAACCATTACTAGCTATTGTTAGACTTAATAGACTTTATTGTCCCCATTATGGTGAGTGGAAGCATTCAATTGAGTGCAATGAGATGTATTCGATTGTGGTAACATTAGAAAATTTCACGTTTAAACAGTGATCTCTGAGAAGTTACTCTTGTAAATTTTAATTATACTGACTTGGACAACTCTTTTTAGATTTATGAATATATTCCCTTGGTCACATAAGTAATTTTAACTGCTCAGGGTTTTTAAAGTATCTAAAACATTGCCCTTTGATTTCTGCTGGTTACAATACTGCTAGAGAAGTCAATCTTGCAAAGGTTAATCCAAGATTACACTTGGAATTTCTGTGTAACTTCAACCAACATAATAGAGAAGAATATTGAGTTAATTCTATGACTATATTGCTAAAAAGAAATTGTTTCTAGTTTTTAAATGGAAAAACCAAAAAATTTAAAGAACCAATCTGAAAACAACTTTAAAAAAGGTCTGGAGTTATTCTTACTCTGTGAGGTAAAGAAATGTGAGTAATTTGGGTTTGTTTGGCTTGTTTCTTGTCTTCTTTAACTAGTTCCAGAGGCAAGAAAAGACAGTAAGACTCAAGTTGACAACAAACCATCAAAGATCTGGAAAACAGAGTGTTAAAAGTGCTCAAGTTCAGATAACATGTCCAAAGTGCTAATTGACACTGCAAATTTGTATCAGCTCTAAATGAAAACAATCATGTGCATGCCTCTAGTTTCTCACACAGTAACGGAAAAGGCATTGTGGAAGATTTTCTAAATATTTCCTTATATTATCTTTTAAAACATAGATTTAACAATGCATGCCAAGTAGGTTCTCCTTTGCATATTTTGATTTAGGGGGAAGGACACAGGCTAGCAGTCCTCAGAAAGGATGCAACAGTCCTTTTCCTAGTATTTAAATGGTTCTGGGGGTCAGGACAGCCTCCTAATGCTTAGACATTCAGATACCTCTGCTTTTCTGTCTGTTTCTCACTTCTGAATTTTTCATGTAAAGATCATTTAATTTGATTATTTGATCTTTAGCTAATATTACTTTTCTTTTTCGAAATTTTTGGTACAGACAATGATTCCTGATTATTGAGACTAACCTGATGCATTTCTTTTTTTAAGCCATTTCAACTGCCATTAAAAAGACTTGTTTGGGGTTTTGGGTTATGCATGATAAAGAATTTCATGCATAATCTTCATAATCTTGTTGTAATACAGTGCCTTCTACTAAGCAAGTGCGAAAGTAAACAAACAATGAAGTTTATTACCACTTCCCCATATCCTAATTCTTAGAAAATGTCGTCAACTATACAGAGGGCAGAGGTCTTGCCACCATCATCACCTATGTGAGAGTAACAGCACTGTACAGCCTCAGGGATGCTATTCAAACTGCAGTCAATGTGAATAGCGCCCTCTGGAGATGTAGGCAGACCAGCCACTGTCTGTGAGGACTTCACTCATTTTCTAGAGCTTGAGATATGCTTGTTGGTTTGTTGAAAGGGTAATGAAACTAAGTGAATTTCTCAGAAGTTGAGAGGTTTGTTTCATATTTTAAAAAAATTTGTCTTACAAATTATTGCAATTACTTATTTCTGGGTTAAGTGGTTGCTTCTGCTTTAATCCTCTAACAAACTCTGAATGAATGTTGAAACCATGCTGTGCCAAGAAGGGCTAATTGGTTGTTTTAGCTTATTAGGGCTGGAAGTGTTAAATACAGAGCCTGACAGCAATGAAATTAGTAACAGTTCTAAGCCAGAGTTATATGGACTGTAGCTAATGAAGGGTATGTATCATTCCCAGTTTTTAAATAGTGTCTTCTACTTACAGTAGATCGGGTTGCGCATTAGGGCCGGAGTGGGCTGTGGAGTGTGGCTGGAGAAAGTTATGTAAGTTGGCAGTGGATTGGCAATTTTTGTTTCACAGTCTTTGTTTTGTGGTATTTTCTTACAGATTCTTGTTATTGTTATATCCCAATGAATTACTTCTCTCTGTAACTCAACAGAGGTCTGTTAATTAATTTCATTAATTCAAAAGCTGTTCAGCAAACACATGCATCTAGCACGATGGTCTTTGCGAAATGTATGGCAGTGAACAAAAAGGAGTTTCTGTCTGCAAGTCATTCAGTTTAATAAAGGAGATAGATAGTTAAAATAAAGCAGGAGAAGCGCTCCAGTCAGGACAAAGCCAAGGCACTAGGGAAACAGTCATGTCTAGTGTTAAAAAATTGTTAGAGGTGATTTAGTGCAACTCTATTTAATTATAAATTCCCTGGATGTGAGGCTGCAGAGCCATGACTCCATTGGCTCCTATGGTGGTTTGGTTCAAATACTCTTTTAGGTGAAACTTCAACAGTTAGTCATCCGGTCTCCTTTGACAGAAAGGAAATTACTTCAAAGAAAAGTATTTTGAAAAAAACGTAAGTCAAAAAATCTGGGAAAAACGAATCCCCCCAATATGATGTATCAACTGCATGTCACAATTTAGATAAATATTAATTTTTATGCAATATGCATGCAGCCCTGGAATTTTAGCTTAAAGTGAAAAACAAGGCATTTCAGTGTTAATGGTAACACATAGTAAGAATGTTCATAGATAATGTCATACTCATCAAAAAATTTTTTTAAAAATCTTTAGTGTTGTCATAAAAAGAGCAAGTTTCTGCAGCTCAAATCCTGGCCATTTCAGAACTTGAACAACAAGGAGAGCCTTCCTAAGCCTCGGAATCCTAGTCTGAAAAGGGCCACATAATGCTTACATAATTGAGTTGTGGAAAGGATTAAATAAGATTATGATGAAAATGTGCCTTGCTGAATGTCTGATATATTGAAAGCAGTCAATCAAAGGCAGGTGAAAAGAAATGGCTGCTTCCTCGGTAACTGTCAGGTCTTATGGTTACGTAAGAAAATGTTGGCAAGACAGACATTTTCTGTCTTAGGTTGAAATAAAATTTTGATACATTTCCTATCTGGTACTTGAATTTTACCTTCATGAGGACAAAGAACCTGGAAATACTCAGTATTCCTGCCCTTTGTTGTCCATGTGAAGGCGGCACTGTTCCCAACTGCACTGTTAAGAGAATTGCAGCTTCTAGAAAGCATGCATAGCAGGGCCCCCTCTTTCGGGCATCTTCTTCTCATTCTTTCCTACCTCTCTTCCTTATTACCTGGAAATTATAATTGTTTCTTTCCATCAGAAATATTCTTTCCTTTAGAAAGAGCATGCAAAGGTGTTTAAGAAGAACCTTCTTTTACACTTAGGGTGAGATCCAAGCTCTGTATTATTCACTGAGTATTTTTTTCTCCTAATAAATATTCATAGAATACCTACCACTGTGTTCTAGACACTGCTCTAAGCTCAGGGGACACATGGGTGGACAACATACCTTAGATTCCTTTACAGAGTTTCTGTGGTATTGTGGAAGAAAGATGAAACAAATACATCGAAGATAATTTCTACTAGTGAAGAATTTTGACAATAATTCAATGACCAGTGCTCTAATTTCACTCTAAAGAGGCTACCCAGAGAACTGGGAAGAAGAATGGACTCTATATATCCTTGTTGTAGACTGAAACTGTAGGAATAAGAACAGAATTCAGGATTAAAATAATTTTCTCTTCTTCCCTGTTGCAAGTATCTATGTTAAAATCTCCTCAATTGAAACTGATTTCATATCAAGAAATTCTAGCACCTTTGGATTTTTAATGTGCTTTATGTAGCATGACATTGGCTTATGACAATCTTGATGTTTGAAAATAATTTGCCATTTTATGACTTTTTTACATTTCTGGATGCCACTGCATTGCATGTTTCAAAATATTATGAGCTTTATAAATATACGTTTGGGATAATTTCTGTAAGATTTTCTTAGTCCAGTAAAATTAGATCAAAATGTTGCTTGCTTTGTAAGTCTAATTTAGAAATTTGAGTAAATGTTTTGGTTTCTCTTAATCCAATTCACTGCTATTTAACTTTGCTTTGGAAATACGGCTTTTACTAGGAAAAAAAATAGCTGTCCTACAAATTTTGCAAATAAATCAAAAACAACTTATCATAGATTTTACATGCATCACAAATTACCAGAGTCAAATTTTGTGGTAATAATGTCATCCTAAAAAGAACTGCAGCTGTCTATTCAGGTGTGTTCAATCTCTACTTGATAGGAATAATTACCTTCTACCCTCACTAGGTAATTGCCTTTTGATTGAGGTCATCAGAGCAATCAAGTCAGTGAGAGGTAGAAATTGAGAGTAGGAAAGGAGACAAAGGGAAGAATCATCAACAGAAATTTAGAAAGGAGAATAAGATGAGGTTTAATTTGTTTATAACATTTTACTCTTCAGTAATAATTTAAATAGTGGCAGTCATAAAAATCATTATAATATGCAACCTGGGTTAATTAGCTTGATTTTTTTTTTGAAGTGAAAAGCTAAATATTTTTAAGCATTTGATTAGTATCATTACACATTCCCATGAATGACAGCTCACTCTCTAATTTAGTCTACAAATACTCTTTGCATACATATTGTATCAGGGGAATTGTTTAGATACTGGGACAGGTAGAGGTATGAACAAAATAAAGAAAATGTATGTCCTAACAGGGTTTACGTTCTGATTACTGAAAAACAAAAGAGATTCATGTTACTTTAGATTTTTAGAAGCAAAGAGAATGTAGAAGCAAAGGGAATAGAGAGGGTTTTTTTTGTTCTTTTTTGTTTTTTTTTTTAATGAAACAGGGAAGAAGACATCTTTGATAGGTTGACAGTCTTCTTAAGTGAGACATCCTGGGGATGAGTTTGCAGGCAGACAGAACAGTAGTGTAAAGTGTTTGAAATGTTTAAATAAATTAAAGGAATCCAGCGTGCCTAAGAGTAGTTTGAACAAGGGTTAAGTTTGAGATTTTTGCAGACTAATACATGCATCTTCTAAGCTTCCAACATAAGACTTGCAGATGTTGGGGAAATATAACTATAAACAAAATCTTCTCCCAACCCAGAAATCCTCTCTACAAGGATAATGGAGGAAGGAAACAGTTTTGTTATTGAATAAGGATGGAAATAAATGTGATGTGATCACAGGAAATACACTATAGAGACTGCAAACACACCAAAATACAGCAAGAAATCTCACCCTTACATATAGCCAAAGCAGATACATATCATTACATATGTCTTTTCAAGATGAAAAACAAGTAGACCTAAAGAGTACTTGGCAGGACTATTTGTCACATATACTTCATTTTAACTTTACCTGGTGATTAGAGTGACTATGTGTGTTAGCTATTGTCTCTACTCAAAAGGTAAAACAACGTCTGTCTTTATGACAGGAGTTAGTCTTGCAATTTGCAGTAAGGCGCCCACTGAAGTTAATCTTCCAGCCTGGAATAGAAACTGGGAGATAGGAACCTTATCCTCTATGATGTTTACATTTCAAGTAGATGGCTCCTAGGTCATTGAAAAAGACATTCCTTGGTAATAAAGCTGACAGAAGGTTTATTTCATTTCTAAAAATATTCATATACATTTCAAAGAGACAGAAAAAGTACTTAAATTTTCAAGTGTCTAAGGTAAACTTACTAACAAAAAAAGGAATGGAGGAAAATCAATTTCCTATTTTCAACAGTGTGAATGAAGCCTCTTATTTTTAACCTGTATTTTTTTTCTCATACTAGTAATACCTACATCACGCTTCTCAAACTTTATTGTGCATGGGAATTGCTTGGTGATCCTTTTAAAATGCAGGTTCTATTTTGATGAATGTGGTGTGGGACCTGAATGTCTTTATTCACAACAGGTTCCCTGGTGATGCCAATGCTGTTTTTCCACATTACAGGCTTTGAGTGACAATGTTAGATTAGGAGCTTAGAGAGGCAGCATATGAGACTAGTGATTTGGACTAGGGGTGAGGGAGCAGTGGTGTATGATCAAGTATTATAAGGCCTTGTAGACCGTTTAAAAGACTGTTAGGTTGAAATGATATTAAAACCTTAGAGTGTAATAGCTGTTCTGTCTTTAAAACCTTAGAGTATAAAGCTGTTCCACCTTTATTTGTGGGTCATAAGTTCCAAGACCCCCAGTAGATACTTGAAACTTT
Organism: Cacajao melanocephalus; assembly: GCA_963573385.1. NCBI lineage: Eukaryota > Metazoa > Chordata > Mammalia > Primates > Pitheciidae > Cacajao > Cacajao melanocephalus. The sequence goes on from CAUYLG010043106.1 coordinate 10,302, forward strand.
GGTAAGTATCTAACACTGTGGACATAGTAAGTACTACATTTTTTTTGTATATACATACCTGTGGTAAAGTTTAATTGATAAATTAGTCACAGTAAAAGCTGTATAACAATAACCTAATAATAAAATAGAACAATTATAATAATATGGCAGCATCAATACTCTTGCACTTTGGTGCCATTATTAAGTGTAATAAGGGTTACTTGAAGACAAGCATTATAATCCAAACAGTAGATCTGATAACCAAGACATCTACAGGTGACTGTTGAGTGGGTAGCATAAGTGGAAATTCAGGACAAAGTGTCATGGGACCAACCTGTGGAGTGTAGCTTTTCCAGCTGGAAACCCCTGTGGCTGGTAGCACCCAGCACACTGCACTCAGCTCATGCTACTGGCTTCAATTTCATGCCTGCCAGAGGTGAGCCAAGTGTGTAGCAGCAAGGGGTGTGTGAATGATCACAGTGTCTGGCCACTACACACAGCCAGGCATGCCAGCTAAGGCAGGTTAGGCAGCTCTTGGCACTGGCACAGTCACCAGCTCTGTGTGAGGCTGCAGCTGGACCAGACCCCAAAGAGGGTGTAACAGCCCTGGTTTGGGGAACTCCTAGGTCTGGATTGTCAGGGGGACTGTAGCTTTCTCTTCTTTCCATCACCCACAACGTGGTAAGTGGGGGAATGTGTCAGCCCTGTTTTGTGTTACAGCTCTTTCAGTCCTACATTGAGTCCTGAGTTCTGTTCCATGTCCAGGAAGAATGAGATATGCGGACACCTGGAGGGTGGGCAAGGCAGAGAAGAGTGTCACTGAGAGACAGAACAGCTCAGAGTAAACTCAAAATGGGTAGCTCCTTTCCGCAGGTAGGTCATCCATATGGGCATACAACTCTTAGTGGAGAGGAAGCCCATAGTGGGTAGCTCCTTTCTACAGGTGGATTGTCCTGACAGATGTCCAGCTTTCCACATAGAGACCAGTAGCAGATAGCTCCTCCCACAGCTGGTAGTCCCAATGTCTCTTTGAGTCTGGCTGAGTCTGGGGTTTTTATGAGCTCAGGAGGGAGCACGTATGTGCTGCATGGTCCTTTAGTGGACATGGGCAGACCTGGAAAAACGGCCATCTGATTGACCAAATGGTCATCAATGAAGTCCTCTCTCCAGGCCATGGACTTTACCCAGAACTGGCAGCCCAGCCCCCAGGCTTCAGGCTGTTCTTGGTTTGAAGGTAGGGTTTCACTGAGGACCCTCCCCTTTCCTCCCAGGAACCTGTGTGCCTCCTGCCATCAACATACCATCCATGGCACCAAGGCTGTTTATGCCAAGAGGTTCCTGAAGGGCCATGCCAAGACACCCACAGCACCCCAGGCGTCTCTCCTCTGCTTGTGGTACCCAAATTAGAGGGGCAAGTTGGTGGGGTAGGGGTAGGGTGCTGGCGTATCAACACCACCCCAAATGTGTACACATTCCCCAGTTCGTTACGTTGCACAAACTTGGCCACAACTTTGCTCTTCACTGGAGCAGGAGCCAGGAGCAGAGAGAGGCCAGAGAGTGGGAGCAGGCACTTAGGAGCTTTCAAGGGCAAGTGGTGCTTCCTGGGACCCTAAGAATGCAGGGAAGCCTAGGCATGGAGCCATGGCTGGGTGGCTGCATGTATGCTTGGGAGTTCAGGGCTCCTGCCCTGCCAACTCAGGGTTCCCACCTGTTCCCCACCTCTGTCAGATCCATGGGGCACATAGCCCTGGCCACTCCTCCCCCACTGCAGCCAGGGTCTTTTCAGCACCACTCCAGACAGGTCACCACTGCCATCACAACCATGGTTAGAGATGGAGTTGACAAGAAAATTTGATTATTTCTGTGGCGTACTACAATTTAACATAAAAATTATAATTACTGTGATAACATATACTAAGAAATATCAGAATCACAGGAATCTCATACAGTTTTTGGCATACATACTAATAGCATATCTATAAAAACATATAATCGAAAGAAAATTAAACCCTATTTCATATTTGACAATGCTTCCTGTATGATTTTATTATACAAAAAAAAATTGCCTATTTCTCTTTTACACTTCATGAGACTTATTGACAAAAAAATTGATGAAGTCAAAAAGACTGAATTTACAATTTGATTTTTGCAAATTTGTCAAATATCAAAGGTTTAAAATACTTCATATCACAAAGTATGGTCACAGATAACTGTAAAATAAGTCATTCATTTATCCAAAGTGATAATTCAAATATTTCCAGAAAAAGGGCAAAAACTCTGACTCTTTTAGAAAGGAGACTCAGTTTCATAAACAATAAGACCTAATAAAGACAGCATGAGGTCAATTAAATATGTTTCTCAATTCTTATAAACAAATCTATTAAATTTTAATCACCTTGACCATAAGACATAATTTACATAAACCTTTTCATAACCTTTTACAACTTTTAAAATTAAAGAGTAGTTAAAGCTCCTAGAAAACTTTGTTAATCTGACACAGTGGCACAAATGCTGGTCTAGTATTAGTGCCTTTGATATTAATCTTTAATTTATAGAGAAATACTGAACTAATTTTCTCTGAAAATCACCCCTTACAATCTCATGCCCCCAGATCTTCCATGTATTTCCCTGGACCTGGACGATTTGAATAGTTCTTATTTCTGGCCTTCTATCTCAGGAATGCAGATTATTTTGATTGTCATAGTCTCCCAAATGTGAAGATCAGGCTACTGTAAGTGTTTATGATTTAACAGGAGTTTGTGTACTTTTTAGACTGAAGAATCAAAGCCCTGTAACTTAACAGTACAAGGACTTTAAAAGCAATACAGAAAATCACATGGATATAATAATCTTATTTTTTTAAATCTCAGTTTTCCTAAGCAAATCAGAAACTTAATGACATAGAAATTATTTCAATAAAAAATAAAATCTGTTTCTTAGCCAGTTACCCAAAGGCAGAAAATAACAAAAACCTTCTACAGTTAGATTGCTTTCTTCTGTAAGGACGCCATTTAGATAATCTGCAAGTCAAAACTATTGAAAAGAGTACATGAATTATTTAATTAGACATAGGAAGAGTGTGTCCTGAATCATAAGTGAAGGTTTTCAGTTTCATAGAGCAATTTAGACATACTAAGAAAAGCCAAGAGTACAGAGTACAGAATGTTATATCAGAAGAAAACATTTTCTTTAGATCTGTAAGATAAAATATTTTTAGCATTAGGCCACAAGACAGTTAGAACCCAAGGGAAAAAAAATTACAAGGGTTGATGAAAAACTTGAAGGAGTTATTATCTCAGGCCTTCTCAAAGGGGAGAGAAATCTGAAAATAGCAAGACATAATAGAAGTTAAACTTTTGGGTTGAGAGTTAAAAGCTCTCATAATTCCATTAAAAGCAAATCAATAGTTTAAGGAAATTTTGGTTTTCTAAACAATTATTTAGTATGTCAGTGTATTTTTAATATCAAAGCCGAATCTCTAGAGAGACTATTATTAATTACTTCCTTTTAATTTTAGTCAACTTAATCACATAAAACTTTTTCATAAATGTTCTTTTTATAAACCTTATTAAGACTTACAGAAATTTATGACACCATGGACTTCCTCTTTTAGCCTAATTATTCCTCTTTGTTAAACAAACAATCGTTTTATTTCAGGTGAATAATTTACCATACAAAATTTTCTCTCATAGAAAATTACTTTCCTTGTATCTTTTCTTACCAAAATTATGTCTTGATAACTTTCTTTACAGCTGCCTTATTTACTGCTTCCTTTAACCTCTTTTTATAAATTTTCAATTAAACAAAAATTATTTTTCTTTTAATAACTTTTTTAAGAAAAAAAGGTTTTCCACCTGAGCGCAGCCACTTGTGCTTTTAATCCTAGCACTTTGAGGGGCCTAGGTGGGTGGATCACTTGAGCTCAGAAGTTCAAGACAGCCTGAGCAATATGGTCAAACCTCCTCTCTACAAAAACATACAAAAATTACCTGGGCTTGGTGGTACATCCCTGTAATCCCACTAAAGAAGGAAAAGCTGCAAAACAAACCCCTGGAGCACCAAACTGGGAAGGAAGGGGTGATTTATTTGGCCCGGAGCAGCAGCAGCATAATTGCCTAAAAGCTGAGCTCACTAACAAAGAAAGTCCCTGCCCTTTTAAAGGCTTACAACTCTAGAAATTACATGTGAAAGGTCTTGATTCATGAAGTAGGCATGTGGTAGGTGACTTAGGTTTGGGGCACGTAGGGTTTGATCCTGTTTAAGTAAAAACAATGCCTTTGGAAAGATTCTTCCATACCATATCTGTGCTCTGTAGATGGGATTGTGGTTAGCAGTAGGAATCTTGTCCTTAACCATGCTGGCTGTGCTAATCGGTCCCTCCTCTGGCTAACTTCTAACTTCTCCTTTTGAGATGCAATGTAGAAGACGGAAGGTGATTAAGGATCTCCTTCCTCACCACCTATTTGTGAAGTTAAGGTGGGAGGATTGCTTGAACCTGGGAAGCAGAGGCTCTGATGAGCTAAGATTGTGCCCCTTCACTCCAGCCTGGACAACAGAGTGAGACCCTGTCACAAAAAAAGAGAAAAAAAAAAGGAATAAAAGGATGTTTCTATAATATATGTATATCTATAATGAAAAATAACCCAAACATTTAATAATATCTATATCTAATTTAAGTTCAAGATTCTAAATCATATATTTATTTATAAGCATCTATTCCATTATATTTCCCTAATTAATTTACTATTTTTAATGGTTTACCTCGATTACTTAGAAAAATTGTAATATTAAACAAAGCTAGTCATTATTTAAAGTTATTTTCCTGTTAGTAATTTTATTAACCTGTGAATGTCTAGTTGTTTATCTAAGTAAGAACCTTAAGGTTAATTAAATCAGTTTTTTTGCCAATAACCCAGGATTTAGCAGTTTTCATTAAATCAGTAATATAAAATGCCTTATTTATAAAAAAATTTACCAAAGATAATTCTGTTTTAAGCTGCATTTATAGCATTAGAAACTTCATGCCAAATTTTGACAGCTTATAATATCTAGCAGGTATAATTATAAAGCTTCTGAGAAATAAATCTAATGTATAATAACATTTTTATAATTCTGAGGACATTTCTAGTTTGATTTTATCAATAATTGTAAAGTCACCTTATTTATTAAAGATTTACTTAAGTCATGTGGACTTGAAAAAGCATTTGAGCTTAAAGCTTATATTTTTCTGATATAGTATTTACATGCTTTTTTATTTTTTAAGCCAATTAGTTATTTTATATATTTTTGATAGTGAAACATTATATACTGACACATAAATACATACATGTATAGACAGACAGAAGTAGATCTTATAGAGTCATAAGACTTTTATTCCTCCCTTACTTTAAACTTCACATTTCTTGATAATCTACTTCATTACCCTAGGCAATTGTCAGCTAGAGAGCCCTAAATTTCCATACTAAAGGTACAATTCTTAGGTGAAAATCAGATAGCAAAATTTACATCTCAAAGGAGAGAAAGAGAGAGGGAGAGAGAGAGAGAGAGAAGAAAGAGTCTGGGTGTGTTAGAGGAAGGTTAAAAATGGATGCCAAGCCAAACATAACATTGTAGAAATCTACCATATTATAGGAATTTTTAAGGAGTACAATTTTGTTTATAAAGACAGGTTTTTTTTTTTTTTTTTTTGAAATGGAGTCTCACTCTGTCACCCAGGCTAGAGTGCAGTGGCACGATCTCAGCTCATTGCAATCTCCATCTCCTGGGTTCAAGCAGTTCTGCCTCAGCCTCCCGAGTAGCTGGGACTGCAGGCACATGCCACCACACTGAGCTAATTTTTTTTTGGTTTGTATTTTAGTACAGACAAGGTTTCACCTTGTTTTCCAGGCTGGTCATGAACTTCTGAACTCAGGCAGTCTGCCTGCCTCGGTCTCCCAAATCGCTGGGACTACATGAGTGAGCCACCATGAGTGGTTATAAAGACAGTTTTAAATTTTGGCTCTATCTTTTAACTGGACCTCTGAGCTCAGGGCAGAACCTACACTTAATCCTGGGTCTCCAAAACGAGGGAGAGATCATGGGAATAGGCCATATAATGCTTTTACAGGACACTTTGTTACTAAGGCATTTCTTTGTGTTTAAAGTGTACCCTTTCTTATTTTAAACTCATTAAGAGTAGCCCCCATAGTAATAAGTATTTGCTGTAAGCAGCTGACGTTTAACCATCTCTAAAAGCATATTACCTAGCTATTACACATACTGTGGTAAAAAAAAATTTCTCATAATACAAAATAGTATTTGATACCATCAAAGCTAAAAATATCAAGTAACAAAATACAAGGAAGCTGAGCTTTAGACTCAGCTATCTAGAGAAGAATTCACCAATGACTCTTGAAATTCCACAAAGAAAGCAGAAGACCTCAAAAAAGGGTGAGTGGCACCTTTATGCTGTGTTTTTTAAGGGGTTTGAGTTATTAGACTCCTTCTCAAGATGGTTTTTCACTTGATACCAATGAGGGTAAAGGGGAAATGAGGAATAGGGTAGAAGAAAATTAAATTAAGTAACAATTTTTAAGAAAGATATGGAACAGAGAAACTAAGCACATGTTTTCTTTTTCCTTTTTTTTTTAAAAAAAAAAAGGTATCAGTAAACTAAAAATGTTCCCAAAAGGAAAATCCAAAAAGAAAAGTGTAAAACCCATATGTGTGTGTGTGTGTGTGTGTGTGTGTATAGGCACTATATACAGAAGGTGTATATATATACACACACACACACACACACACATACACATATACATACGCACATATATATGTATTTGTAAGGTTTTTTAGGCTGACTGACTGTACCGTGGACTGCATGGTAACCTCTGTGACCTGCACATACACTCCAGGTGAGTTCCTGTAACTAGAAAGTCTGAAGTAACTGGGAAACCACACAAAGGAGAATGATCAACCCTTGTGTTGCCTAATTAACTTTGAGACATTCTCCTGTTGTTCCTTATTCCCACCTCAACTGATAAGGCAACTGGACTTTGTAACCGAACTTGGTTAACCTCATGACTCCAGATCCTATGACCCTCTCCCAGCTTATAAAAGCTGCCCTGAACTGTAACTTCTCTAACTTTCCACTGCCTACCCCAAACCTATACAACCAACTCCTGTTCTACTGCCCTCTGCTGCCTCTCTTTTCAAACTCAGCCTACCCATACCTGGGTGAATAAACAGCTGTGTTGCTCACACAAAGCCTGTTTAGGGGGTCTCTTCATTCAGAGCATGTTTTAACAATATTTCATACATATATATATATATATATATATATATATACAGCTCTCTTCGTCTCTCTATATATAGCTTGAATATCAGCTTTTAAACTGATTTTAACCATGGGCCTTGTAATGTACATAATATATATATATATGTATATATATAGATAGATAGATAGAGAAAGAGAGAGAGAGAGAGAGAGAGACTGAAAGAGGGTGGGAGAGAGAGGGCAGCTATCTACATATAGAGAAAGAGCTTGAATATCAGCTTTTAATTAAGCTCATTTAACCATAGGCCTCTCAAAAAAAAAAAAAAAAAAAAAAAAAGAGGAGGGGGTAGAAAAAAGGAAGAAAGAAAAAGAAAAGAAATACCTTCAAATCCTCAAATCTACTACATAAATATCACACCAAACCCAGCTGCTTTAGTAAAAGGGCAGAGTCTTAGCTACTGAACTACAGTGTGAGGTGGCTGCCATTGTTGTTTCTGGAAGAAAAACTGGAGGTAGCTTGGTTAGTAAAAGGCAGCCTTGTTATGTAGACAAAACCCATCAAGTAGCCAAAAAAAATATTTTGATCCTTTTTTTTGTGGCTTTTTTCCCTCTTTTTCCTTCTATTTGCAGCTGCAGAGTATCCCCGCAACTTTAAGGGCCTTGTTATGCATAATTTGGAATGCTTGTTTGAATTTGGCCAAGTCAGGTAGAGTTGTTCAAATCTGATGGGAGAAAGACTGAAATAGCAACAGCAATAATAAAAATATGATTGTTTAGAGCTCTGATGGTAAGGAGAAATTAAGACCAGCTGGTTGTCAGTCTTAACTTTAGTCATTAAGGAAAACTTTTCAAGACAAAAATCCAAATTCATCTACTTAATACAGAAATGGGGCCCAGACTAAAAACTGCTTTCTACCATCATAGAAGGAGGAGAAAACTCCGACTCACCTCTCTTGTTGAAAGCCAGCAGAAACTCCATAAAGGAGCTGCTTGCCATCTGTTGTTGTATATGCAGGAAGACTCACCTTTCTTGACAGAAATGAGTAAAATTGTAGTAAAGGAATTGTACAGTAAAATAAACTTTAGATCTCAACCAAATTTGGGGAGATGAGGGATTCTTTGGAGGTGGGAAACTCCCAGATCTCAGCAAATTGTCTTGTTGGTTTCAGCAATATAGGTAGCCCAGGCTAGTACCTAGCACCAGTAGGAGTTTTGTCAAGGGTCAGGGTCACCCCCACTCAGAGTACCTTTCACTGGTCACCCAATGGTAAAACAAAAAGTTTCTGAGACAGATCTTGATCAATTTAGAAGTCTTCTTACCAGCGTTAAGGACGTGGCTAGAAAAAGGGAACATCAATCCACAGGAGCAATCTGTGGTCCATGCCTTTTTTCCAAAGATAATTGTAAGGCCACAGTATTTAAAGAAGAAACAAGGAGGGCTGGAGAGTCTAGAGAGAGGGTCTGGTCACATTACTCAATCCACATGTTTCAAGAGAAAAAGAGCAGGTATGGGGATAGTTAAATATGTATTCCTCTCCAGTAAGTTTGTACTTTAAGTGAGATAAACTGAACATAGAGTAGCTGCCTTTGGAGATATTCTAGTCTTTGATCTGCAACTATCTGCTTAGGAACAAAAGTGAAGGTGTTTTTTTTTCCATGGCTCAGCTTTCAGCTTAATATATTCTTTTTGTGATAGTCAATTGGGGTCCTAAGATTTTATTTTCCTGTCACAACCACTATGTATAGGGTCTCAGAAACTAAAAATTATCTGTGCCAATTACTTACATGAGAAAAACAGAGGGCAGAGGCAAATTTGGAGGAGAAAATTAAGAGATAGAAATTGAGGATATAGAATTTGGGATTTCTGTTTTGTTTCTAGATATGATCAGCTACACAGATATAGAAAAGAGTAACTACACAGAAGATTTAACTAGAGTTGGGGTGGTTTTTTTTTTGAAGGGCAAATGGGGTAATATATTGAGAATATGTCAGGAAGTGCTTATACAAAGAGTCATAATGTCTCAGGCGAGGAAAGAATGTGAACAGGAAAGGGTAAGGGAGAGAGAAAAGCTGCTAGGGTCTGTGTAGTAGAAGATTTTGCTGGAATGAGGGTGTTAGAATGAGGGAGCCAGAAAATAGAAGATGAAGTTGAAGAGATATGCCTGTAACATTGCTAGAATGAAAGGGATGGGGTTGTGGGGAATACAATGATGCTTTGTATAATATGGAGTGGCTGGCAGAAGTATGATGGGTAGCTGAATTATTAGAGTAAAGGCAGTTATGGAACTGAGATGCAAGGATACTAGAATGTTCACTACATCGACACTGATACCACCGAGAATGTACACACTGTGAGAAGGAGGAGCATAGTTTCCTATAACAGGTGCTAGATGGTAAATGTGAAAGAATGAGCATTGTGACTCCATGAGTATAAACGATTACCAAGAAAAAAAGGTTTAGTGGACTGTGTAGATTGATGGCCTGACCTTCAAAGCTGGAAGATCCTTTTCAGAGGATGGAAACGTGAAATTTTGAAAGCAGCATGAGGAAAAAAGAAGACATTTACCTCACTTCCCAGCCCAGTGCTCTGAATAGTGTTGTAGAGAAAACATGACTGCTTGAGAGTACAGCAGAGAAAGCAAAGTCCTCTGGGGAAAACCCAATCTCGTTTAGATGAAGGGAAGGTTTAGAAAAGATGTTGAAAATATAAGTAATTTTGCTACTGACTGACTGCTTTCAGAGAGAACGGAGAAAAAAACTGTAATAGTAATTTTCCTTATAGTTTGTCTGGTAAAACAGAAAAAGTATGTGTCTTTGTGTGTGTATATGTGTGTCTATGTTATAAACTTTTAGAGTTTATTTTATAATAAACATATCAGTTAATGTAAATCAAAATTTGTTCACATTTCTAGCATGGTGCCTAGTATTAAAGATATTTATTATTTTCTTTTAATTCATGAAGGGCATTCTCATGTTTATTTCTAATCTTCTCTGATAGGTATTCAGTTAAAGTATTGCCAAATTTATCAAGCCTAATCTTTGACGTTCAGTGAAAACCATTATTAAACAGAATGATTCAATAGTATTCAAGATGTCGAGAAGACAATTTCTAACTTGCACAATTCTTAAGATCAGAAAATAGTGTGAAGTCAATTCAATCAATAGAGCAGAGTTGATTATGCTAAAAGAGGTTATTTATTAAATTTAAATCTCTTGAAATAGGATTTTTTTTAAAGGAAGGAATCAAAATTTAAAGTGATTATAAATCCCACTACCTTTGGTGACACAGGGATGCAACTGCTTTCCTAGTTATGTAAGGCGGGTGATGCTTTACTGTGGTTTTTAGGGCTAAAATAAATGAAAATCTTTCTTTGAGAAAGCAGAAAAGCAGATCAGAAAAAGACTTTCCAGGAGATACAGTTATCATTATTGCTATTGTTTGTTATACATTCAGGGACGCCGTGCTCAGTGCCACACCTAAAATGAAGATCACAGTCCCAGGCCCCAGTACATATAATCTTAGATCAAAAAACAAAGGGTCTAATTTGTTTTATTATTAATTACCTTATTAAAGAAAGAAACAAGATTAGGAGTATGTGGTGTAATATTTGGCACCACAGCCTTGATTTCCTGTTCAATATTGGGAAAAAATATATTTTGATGCAATTTCAATGTCATGCAGCATGTTTCTGAAAAAACAGTAGAAAACATACATTACTCTGGAAATATTTTGCCATTTCTAAAACGATGTAGGAAAACTAGCAGTATTCCATGCTTGAGTTAGCATAGAAAATCTACTGATTTGAGATTCAGAGGTTTCTGTTTTATGAAACAATGTGCTACATTATATTATATATTGAAGGTAAAGTGAAATCATTTAAATAATTTCCTCTAGTTCCATGCAACAGCAAGTAAGATGCATAGCTTTTAATTTTCTTTGCTATGCCCAGAAGACTTTACTATAATCCAATTTTCTCACAACTTTTGAAGTCTGTGTTAAGCAATAACATAAGGCAAGTTTATTTCAACATAGGACACAGCCTCTCAAATCAGAACCATTTTAAATAATTATTACTGATAGGAACTTTTGAAATCTACTGATAGTAGCTGAAGAGACAGAATGACTTTTCTTTAACAAACATGTTTCTTTTAAAGTATTCATTTTCAGAAGCATGGTTCTGTATAACAGGTGCCCAAAAATTGCTGTGGAAATGGGAATATGTTTAGAAGACTCCTGTTTATGCTGGGCATGTTGTTTTGACAATTCAAGAGAAATTTCTGAATTTCTGAATTAAAATGAACATCATAATTCTCAATTTCTCCGAAAAGGTAGTCATCAAGAGTATTTGGTACATATGATTTTAGATTTAATCTCACATCCCATTTTAGGACCAAATTTAGTTAATATATTTCTCAGCAAAGAATATAATCTCAACCATTTGGTGTAAACACTTGAGGGTAATGTGACTTAAGTCTAGATAAATGTATTGATATAATTCTAGTGTCAATCTTAGAATCAATGCCATCTTTTAAAATGTGAAATACTGCTCCTGAAAATATATCACAACGTGATATCGGGAGGACAAATTTATTCTTCTTTTCATTGTGTAAAAGGCAATTTGACAATTCTCCTCTCAAATTGTCATCTTTTTGTAGATGAGAAGTACGTTCATCAAGATGTCATACGTATGCCATCTTAAACAATCTCCAGATCATAGTCAATACTTTTTTTTAAAATGTATTTCATGCTCAAGATTATTCTGCTGCTGTCTAGGTGACATATCAGCTGTTACCCATGAGGTGATTCAGGGATTAAGTCTTCTGGAATTTTTTGGCCTTCCTATCTCAACAGGGGTTCTGTACACTAGCAGTGACAGGGAGAGCTCACACTGAATCTCACACCTACCCCCTCTCTGCTGTAGACAGAAATGATGCACCTCTTTAGTTCATAATACTCTAATCACATCGTCACATGCATCTGCTTAACAGCAAATGGGGCTTGAAATGTAGGTGAAAATAGGAATTTATGGTGAGCTTTACTTACTCTGCCAAAGAGGGATATGCTAAGTGTCAGATAGGTCAAATAACTTGTTTATAGTGTACAACAAAAAATATGCCATACTTGACATTGGGACTAGTTTTGTTTATAACCAGACCTACACTGTTTCTTGTATATTGACCTACCATCCCTTTATTGGGAAATAGTATACATAGACAAGCTTCGATTGGGTTGTCATTTATTCTCATATTTATGGCATGGCCATATATGCCATGAAATTATATATGAGGGAGTATGTGGGAAAGATGGTAACAAATTAATATTCTCGGTCTGCCACAGATTTATTTGGAATTTTAGCGCAGGGTTTTATAATTACTTTAAAAAGATCGTATTCAACTTTGAAATGACTCATAATTTTATCAAATTTTCATAGACATTTCAAGGTTGAAATGTTCTCTAAGTTCATGCAGTAGTACTAATGCGTGATATCATATTACAATGCTACCAAAGATCTTAATGTTCTAAAGGAGTAAAAGCAGATCATGATCATTTGGAGTGAGAAACACCTGATTTGAATTCCAATCGACTGTAGTGGTGGCAGTGATGTCAGTTACTACATATTGAGTGCTGTCCTGGGCATTGCGATTAGCACATTACAAATATTATTTTAATTATTCTTATAGAGAATCCTAGGAGATATAATTTCTTAATGCCACTATATCTCCATTTCACATATGAATAAATGGAGAATCAGAGAGATTAAATCACTTATGCTGAGATCCACAACGAGACTATTGTGCATCATATTATCCCCTCTAACTCTGCTTTATTATCCTAACCACTAAATAGTTACCTTACATCTTTCACAGCTTATTTTTGAATCTTATTCACTTTATATTTGTTTAGGATGTTCTGTTTAAGGTACAGTTTCCCGATCTTGTATCTATTCTTTCAAAGTAATTGGTGTTCATCTCAAGATCTTGTTTATTGCTGACAAATATCATCTTGTTAGATTTAGTTCACCTGATCTTTGAATCCAAAAACACTTTACTATCACCTCCAGATTACTTCTGAGAATATACCTCCGTCTAATGAGGGAAATAATAATATATGCTACATTTACAAAATACTCTAAAATTCAACATTTTGTTATCTCCTCACAATAATTCTCAGCAGTTCCTTTGACCTCCACACTCTTTTCCATCCCATTTAACTAGTCATTATTTCTTGTTTGTAAGATCTCTTTCATATACTCAACATCAAGATATTTGAGTGCTTGAAAGCTTCATCCTGGTTCCCTTTCATCTTTATAACCTCTCCCTAAAAGGTTTTCTCTACCCTAATGATGTTAATTCCATTGATATACTGAACACCTCCAAATTTGCATCTTTAGCACTGGTCTGTCCACTCAACTCCAACTGTCTATGTCCAGCTTCTTACTCAGCCTGACAGACATCTCACATATAAATGTTCAAAAGTGAACCCTGATTTCCACCTCTAAAGGATTCACCAAGCCTCAAAGTAAAGAATTGAAAACGAAATTAGTAAAATTTTATGTTGGCCCAGAGAGCTAGTACTTTACATGACAAGGAGTAGTCACTTAAACCATGCCAGATATATTTAAATGGTCTTCAATTATAAAACTATGTGATGTTATGTTAAAGTCACACAACTAGGAATGGCTGCTGGTATGAGAATTAAAAGTGAGTTTGATGCTTTATTTTCTAAGGTGCCTCTTTCTTTACTTAATCATCTATAATTTGACTTCATTGTTATTCTTAATAAATACATATTTTATGATAAAGTTGATTGTGGAAACTAAGAAAGTTTGATTAAATTATATAAAATCCACTGTAAGGTCAATAACAGAAAACACTTAAACAGTATTTGTCATTGTATGTATCTTTTTTGTTTTTAAGCTGGTTACAAATATATTAAAAATGATTAATTTGAAACATTAAAAACTCTATGGAAAATAAAACCGCACAAATTTTCACCACCATAGGGCAGTCACTATTACAATGCTAACATATTTTCTATATATTAAAAATATTTTCCAGATGAGATTGTGTTCCATGTTCCATGTACAATATGATATTCTGTTTTAGTCAGTTAGCATAGGAATGTTTATATATCATTAAATGCTTGCGAACCATCATTTTAGTGCAACATTTAACAAATGAGTAAAGGTTTATTCATGTTAGAATCTTAATAATGAAATAATGAATTAGTCTAGATCCTTGAAATGCACCTCAACTTCACAAATTCTGATTGATTCAATAAATATAATAAAGCTTGATGAAAATGCTAAATCATAATTTACATTCATATTTTAGAAATCGTTTTTTTAAAATAAAAAGTTTTGAATATTAAATTAGAACATGTATTGACAATCACCATAAGTCTGAGACTTCTATAAGGAAATATTCATCTTGTCTCTATTTTACAAGCAAAGATGCTCAAGTGATGAGTATATGTCACATATTTCATGTCTTATAGCCAATAATTATTGGAAAATAATTGAAAGCTGGCAGTAAGGCTTCAGAAACTGTTCTCTTACACTATTTTAGGTCACCTAAAAATATCTTTGTGCTTCCTTTATTTTCCTTGTTTTCTCCTATTCTTTCTCTTCCTCTTTCTCTCTTCATATGTCTCCCTCATACAGACACACAATATAACTTTTTCTAATTCATGTTATTTATTTAATTTATAAATATACATCAACATGCTTTAAAAACATAAAAATATCTAAAGAGGACACTGTATACAGTGATGTTTTCCTCCTAAGCCCTAATTTTTTATTCATTGAAGTCCTCCAGTCAGTAATTTTTGTGCATCAATCCAGAGTTTTTTATGCATATGTAAGTTCATAAAAATACATATATACCTCTGGCATTTTTTTCCAGCAAATCAACATTACACATTAAATGGCCTGCTTTGGGACTAAGTTAACTCTCAGCACTTACACACAAGGGCAAAATACAGTGTGCAAAGGCTTTGATTATGTTTTAACTCTGTAGACTGATGGTATGTTGTGAACAAAATAAGCAATAAAAATTATATTTGCGTTAGATAATTTCTGATTTTAATGAGTACCATGGAATAGAAATAGAAGAAGATGGGATATAAAGTAATACGTGGAGTTTGTCTTTTAGATAGAGTGACTTAATGATGAAGATTACACATATAAAAATTTGTGTAAAGAATGCCCATGGGAGAGAAATAAACTCATATTGAAAGACAAAAGGAAAAAAAGTTATATGTAATCAAGGAACTTAAAGTCTAGTATGGCTATAACAGACAGTTGGTGCAGAGCAGAGAAGGAATCAGAAGGCATGTCAATAAGCTAGTTCATGTAGATGTGTAGGTCTCTGTGTGTGCCTGTGTACCTATGTACATATTGAAGGTTTTAGAGAGGAATTATGCACTGTGAATATTTAAAAAAATTAAGATAAAATTTAGGGTCTCCATTTAAACATAAACTTGTACACAAATGGGCTACATACTTAGCATTTAAAAATATCATGCATGGCCAGGTGCGGTGGCTCATGCCTGTAATTTCAACCCTTTGGGAAGCTGAGGTGGGTGATCACCTGAGATCAGGAGTTGAAGACCAGCCTGGCCAACATGGTGAAAGCCTGTCTCTACTAAAAACTCAAAAATTAGTTGGGTGTGCTGGTGTGTGCCTGTACTTCCAGCTGATCGGGAGGCCGAGGAAGGAGAATTGCTTGAACTCGGAAGGCAGAGGTTATAGTGAGCCGAGATTGCACCACTATACTCCAGCCTGGCAACAAAGTGAGACTCTGTCTCAAAAAAAACAAAAAACAAAAAACAAAAAAACACCACACACACACACATTTGTATCTAAATATAGATATTTATTTATAGGTATTTATAGATAAAAATACATGCATCTTGTCCCTGTCCTACAATTAAGATTAACAAATCAATGTATGCAATGAAATACATTAGCATTTGGTAATGAGTAGAAATAGTATTTAAAATATACATAAACCATTTAGATCGATGCAGATGTGGGTAAAATAAAAGATAAAATTTACAAAGCAATGTGGATCATTCAAATAAATCAGAAAAATGGTAAATGTTAAATCATTAAGTTGATTGCATACAGTCATGAATGCATTAGTATAGCTTTGGTTATACTGAGGATTTAATTTACTCTAGAACATTTTTCTTCTGTTAAAAATACCAAAAAAACTTTTCTTCACATTTTTTCCATAACTTTTAAGTGAGGATAATTATGTTTAGAAGTGATTCATCTTAGTAAGTGCTCTTATAAATTACAACAGCTAATTTTTAGTGAATTAAGTTTATTGGGATACTGCTGAGTTAAAAGGGGTATATTTTGTGTTGAAATTTTCTTATTAAGTTAATGACTTCTTGTACAACTAAAATGACAATTGGAATTATTACTAACATTTGAAATCTTAACTGTTTGGTTTGAACATAAAATACAATTTCTCATTTATTTGATTTGAATTCCTATAATTTAAAAAATTACACATTTAAAAATATTATTAAGGAAATATTTGTATACCCTTATACCTAACACAAATAGGCAACTTAGGTTTTCTAATCCACTGTGCTTTCTGCAAATACTTTCAGAATTATTAATTGGATAGCTCTTTAGACAGATAATCACTCATTTGGGCAAAATTGTTAAAAGCTACACAAGATTATTGGACTTTGGGTCTCTGAAGACTTTGTTCATTGCCTTGTATAACATTTATATTCTTCATTCTTTTCTATTCTTACATAACTTTTTGTTTCTGGATGCTTAATATTTAGCAGTGTGAATTGATACTCTTAAAATGTCAGCAAAAGGGGAAGTATCATGGAAGAGCAAGTTTTGAAGTCCACAAATATGTCCAGGCTTGGAAGTCAAATTCTGTTGGCTAAAATGTAATCCCATGATCATCACACCAAATTGCAAAGGAAGCTGGGAAATATAGTTAGCTGTGTGTTCAGTAAGAAGAATAGACAAATTCTGGTGAACCAGTTGCAATCTACTACACTCTAGACAATATTATAGCAGATCTGGTAAGACAACACTTTGATTTTTTAAATTTTAAAAAATTATTATTATTTAGAGATGAGGGTCTCACTGTGTTGTCGAGATTGGTCTGCAATTCCTAGCCTTGAGCATTCTTCCCGCTTCTGCCTCCCAAGTTGCTGGGATTACAGATGTGAGCCACCTCATCCGGCAAATACTTTGTATTTGATGACATATTCTAAGGTTGAAGTTATGTGAACCTTGCGTTTTGTTTCTAGCAATCAATTAACAAATGGTGCTCTAACTAACTTTCTCTAAAGGGGGTCAAAATATGGAGAATAATTTCTGATTAGTGTAATATTTAATGTAGTAACCCTATTTTAATCTCTTTTAAACAATTACATATGGGGTTCCCTTTTGTATTGATTTTAATCTTAACTTTATACAAATAAAATAATCTTGAACATGCAAGTTCTCTTCTCACCAAGTTTTTTTGTAGATCTTTCCTAGAACTTTCTAACATATGTTAGAAACAGCCCCATGTTAATATAATAGCATCTAAAACTGTCTCAGCCCCTTGCACTCAACATGTGAATAATGTTCTGGCACAGCTATGTTTCCTCCATTGTGAAGCTGCCGAATTCTCAGCTCTTGTCTAAGGGACAGCCTCAAACTAGCTTCTTCTTCTTCTTCCCTTTTTCATTGATGATTGGATACAGTTGCACCAAAGTAACTTATGAGAGGATGACTCAGAATAAGAATTGATGCATTCAGATTGCTTTCTCAAAAATTAAAATTGTGAAATTAGGAGTGAATTAAGCATACGGGTATTAAGAGTGTTTACCATATTAGTAACTCTGAAATATTTTGGTAATCTTACAGGTTGCCTCAGAACTCTTTTTTTTAATGCACTGTCATGAAAAGTCTAAAATCTTTAAAGTCATTTTTAATATACTTTGAAATCTGACTCTAATATTTCCATCAGTGTCCAGCCCAGCTGGACTGCTGGATTGAGATCTGGGGTCTTCTGCCTCCCTACTCTTCCTTTTGATAAAAACAAGAAGTGAATTCCAGGAAAACACCCTGTGCTGTCTCTCCACTAATTCTGAGTTATAATCTCCTCCAGGATTTTTTCCTGATCATACTAAGCAAAATTGCTCTGCTACTTACTTACTTACTTATTTGTCGATGGAATTTTGCTCTCGTTGCCCAGGCTGGAGTGCAATGGTGCAATGTCGGCACACCACAATCTCTGCCACTCAGGTTCAAGTGATTCTCCTGCCTCAGCCTCCCAAGTAGTTGGGATTACAGGTGCCCGCCACCACACCTGGATCATTTTTGTATTTTTAGTAGAGATAGGGTTTCAACATTTTGGTTCTGGCTGGTCTTGATCCCCTAACCCCAGGTGATCCTCCCACCTCAGCCTCCCAAAGTGCTGGGATTACAGGCATGAGCCACTGCACCTGGCCATCTGCTACCTTTTTTATGGAATTTTAAATTTGTTGTAGTTATTTGAGTGAGTGCTCTGCTAGCTTTGTTCCATGGGACCTATTGAACTCATTTAGGCTGCCTATATCTATGAGTGCTATTATTTAAGTATACCTGTGTCAATCAAAGAGACAGAATTTTTGTGGATATTATGGGAACAGAGCTCTGGTGTTTTTCTGTCAGCTTTTTTTTTTTTTTACTTTAACCTTATTTGTTTGATATGACTCTGTTCATCTGTGTATGCTTGTGCATGTGCATGTATATGTCCGTGACTCCTGCAGTAAAGGCTAGAATTTGCAAAACCTGTGCTTTAATTTCCCAAATCCTGCACTTTAAACCTCTACGGTAAAGGAAAAAGGAAGCAGATAGATGATATTATAGCTAGTAATGATGAGAAATCTGTGGCCTTGTTCCAAGTCTATGAACGAAGTGGTACAAAACATGACTATTGAGAATGGTTGGAAATTGACGCTGTGGGAAGGGTAACATTACTGATAGGATGATGATCTATGTGGATGGCCTTGTGACTAGCCAGTATTATACATGTCTCTTTGCCTATATAGGATATTAAGACTTTGCAAATTTTCTTATTTTATGATGTCTAGCACTGTGTTATTTATATAATAAGTATTCAAAAATAGTTGAATAAAGTGATGAAATAATTCACAAAAGAATTAATTTTTCAGTGTGAAAGTGCTTTGAAAATAAAAAACAGACAAGGATCATGGATAGAAGAATGAAAGAGAAGGATTAAAGTCACTAGTGGCTTGTTGAATAAAACACTCTCTGGATCTACTTATCAAAATGTTCAGACAGATGGAAACATGGAAATATGTTCTTTGATCCTAACACAGGTAGATCTGAATTACAAGCTATTCAAGAATGGTTAGGTGCGGCCCTTTTCCTTTGTATCTATGTGTAATTGCAGTGAATTATTCAGAAGGATGCTGCAGAGTTCCAAATGAATTGTTGTTACTGATGCTTTATTATGTAAATATTTAAATATTGATTTTTCAGAAATAATGGGCAGCCTGTGTACATTTTCATGGTGTTTTGAAAAAAGTTTGCAATAACTGTCACAAATCAGTTTTTGCTGACAGTCCAAACCAGAACTCCACGAGAAATGCAAATTGATGTCACTTCTCATTTGTAAAAGGCTTGAAAATTATGAATTCATAAATATTTAATAGCAATGGGTCAAAGAGAAATTTGATTTATTAGAGTACATGTCTGTACATATAGCATATAGAGAAATGCTTTTCTGAGGCAGTGCTACCTAGAGTAAAAATTGGAAATAGGATAATATTGGGTGGTTTCCAGGAAGTGGGTTATTGGCTGGTGACCAAAATATTGTACTTAAAATACTTGTTTATGGATTATTAATTTTACCAGTCTGAAACAGATAGGAATGCCAGTAGCTTAAAGCCTTTATGATTTGAAACACAAAGAAGCATAACTGTTTTTGAATCTTTTCTTTTGAAACTTTCAATAACTTTATTGAAAATATAGGCAAGATACAGGCAGGCGCAGTGGCTCATGCCTGTAATCCCAGCACTTTGGGAAGCTAAGGCACGTAGATCACCTCAGGTCAGGAGTTTGAGAGCAGCCTGGCCATGTGCTGAAACCCCATCTCTACTAGAAATACAAAAATTAGCTGGGTGTGGCAGTGTGCACCTGTAGTCTCAGCTACTTGGTAGGTTGAGGCATGAGAATCGCTTGAACTCAGGACTGGGAGGTTGCAGTGAGCTGAGATTATGCCACTGCACTCCAGCCTGGGTGACACAGCAAAACTCAGGAAAGAAAGAAAAGAAAGAAAAAAAAAGAAAGAAAGAGAAAGAAAGGAAGAAAGGAAAGAAAGAGAAGGAAAGGAGGGAGAGAGGGAGGGAGGGAAGGAAGGAAGGAAGGAAGGAAGGAAGGAAGGAAGGAAGGAAGGAGATAGAAAATATATTATTAATTGACTACCAATAATTTTCTAAAAAGTCATATTAAGTCAGAGATTATTTGTCAGTTGATAGTACTGAAAATGAAGGAAATAATAAAGAAACAAAATACACAGGCTTCTGTGATATTGTGATGTTTAAGAGACAAGCAAATTTCCTAGTTAAAAATGATGGCATATGTGTGTAAAATACTGAAGAGCTAAAATGCCCAATCTCACCATGTTTACACTTTCTGTGCACATATGAGAGAGAAAAAAAGCATATAAAACAACCAACATACATTTCTTCAGTGATTATCCTTCATTCTTTTATAAGCAGATATAAAATTTACTGCTTACTTGACAACATTGCTGCAGAGGGATGGAAACTTAAGTGTGTCTGTTTAATCATATCACCTTCATCTTCTTTTATCTGAATAAATGCTTCAGAGGTTGAATGTAGTATAGATAAACGTACATACACATATACATACATAAATATTTGGCCTGTGTATATATATATATGTATCTATATATGCATATATATTGCCTGACTAGCTAATTTTTAAATTTTTATTTTAAATTAGGCTCATTTAAAAACCCTTTCTTATTTTAATTTTTCTGTTTCATTTTCTATTTTACTGAATACTTTACCTAAGAAACAGAATATCATTTGAGTTGAACTCACACCAAAGATTTAAGAAGAATAGAAAAGAAAATCTGAGGCATTTATATCATTTGAATAATTTTGATATATTGCTTAGAAATTTAGAGTATCATCTTTCAAAGTGGGGTAAAATTCAGTTTTATTCTTCCCAGAGCAGTGTGCATGAAGGTGTGTGTGTGTGTGTGTGTGTGTGTGTTTGTAGTTCAGATATGTCTCTAGGATCTGTAATATAATGTTTTAAGATAATTTATATGTACACATCTTCAAATCTAGTCCCTTCTCTTTTCCTAGAGGTATTCATAAAGCAAGAATATCACCATGTTGATCTAGAGAGTTAATACAGTTTTAAAAAAATTTTATGTATGTGCCTTAATACTCATATGATCAAAAGTTTAATTCGGAAACAATTAGTTAGATTCCTTTACAGTTTGCGGCTTAGTTTTCCACCTTGTGGGATAATACTATATATATGTGCGCGTATGTTTTAATATATTTATATATAAAAATTTAAATATTTATATATACACATATATTTATATTTGTATATTTATATATGTATATTTATGTGTGTGTATAAGTGTGCCTATTTAATTATATACATAGTTTATATATATAAATAATATATGTGTGTATGTGGTATGTTTGCATGCATATATGTATGTGTATATTCTCCTTTTGTTTTATTTTATTTTTGTTCTTATTTTATTCCATTTTCCTTCAGCTAATGAGGTAGAGTGTTAGTCACATTGGTGGTAATAAGTAAGTTTATGATAAATACTACTATTCCCCTAGAAACATTTCAAAGCAGTCAGCGTTCCTGAACACAGTACTTGTTTAATAGCAGTTAATTTCTTTCATTTCTCACTGAATAAATTCTCTGTTCAAATGGTCCCTCTAGTTTCTTGATTGTGTATCACATTGTTTGGGTAAAACATTTATTTGCACTTACTTAGTGTTGGGCATGTATGTACATCTTTACTAATATTAATTTATCTTTCTTATGTGTAAAAGACAATTTTTCTTGCATTCTTTATATTGCATCTACTCTCTTTTTATTCTGTATTCAAAGAATCAGGATGCTGCTGGAAGGAAAATGAGAAATGTTAACTAAGGAAATGGAGAGTGTCCTCTGTCTTCCATTCACTCAACCATTTTCCTGTTTATATTTCAGAGGAAGTAACATTATTTAACATGTGGTTCAGAGAAGTTTCCCTCTCTTTTAAAATACTTCCTTGGATTTGTAGAAGCCTCATGTTCTTGATTCATGTGGCCACATCTTATCTGAGTTTCCCTCTGCCTTTCAGATTGCTCTTAGTCAGTTTCCTTTGTTGATTCCTCTTATTGCTGCATTTTAGAGATGGAAAATTTTGAAGCTTCGTACATTATTTTCTTTCTGTGACATTTTATCTTAAGTCCTCAATTTTGGAGAATGTGCTATTGATCACAAATTATAATTTAGATTCTGTCTTGTCTTCTGGTTCTGGACAAATGTTCTTAACTATCATTTATATTTTCGCTTGGTTGTTTCAATATCACCTCAGTTTTAATAAATTTACCACTGATTTTATTATGACTTTTAACCGTAATTGTTTTCTTCCAATTGCTCTATTTCAGTCAGTAAAGCTATTGGCCTGCAAATAATAAAGATGCAAAGTTACCCTTGAAATAACTTATTTGTTTTTATTATTATCTTTCACTTTCATATTCAGTCAGGTAATCTGGTCTGTATGCTATATAAATGTGCATTTTAAAAGTGATTTATAGAAGCAAGATTTTATCAGAATGAATACAATTTATTATACCTGTACTCCTCTTTATATTTATATTTCTGCCACCAAAGTTATCTTGCCTATTAATTCAATAGGCTATATACTCTTTTAGTTGACTCCTCCTCAAATATGGTCAATACAATTTAGGCAAGTCCTCCTTATGAAGTTGAGTGGACCTCATTCCCAGCCTCAATCATTTCTAGTACCCTTCCCTACTTCTTAGCCTGGCTTCCAAAGACTGGTTTATTCAGAATGTCTTCTCTATTTTTCTGGGCTTACTTGGTATTTCTCTTACATTTATAAGCTTTTTCATGTTTTGAGGCTAAGAGGAAGTCTAAGCCCTTTTGCCCCAAGCCTACTGTTGTTCATGGTCTCTTTTCTGTGCTGTAACAAGGGAGAACACTTTCTGAGCCACACGAACATAAGCTTAGACATCAGCATTATCACTTCCTGGCAGATCGATTAGCCCTGGATAAATTACTTAACTCTGAACTTCAATTTCTTCATTTCTTAAAAAGTGATAATTATATCCATCGCATAGAAGATATGTAGTGTTGATGTTCATATATATTAAAAAATGCTGCTGTTTAGAATGTTTCCTATAATTATTTCTATGCACAACTTCACATTAAACTTAGTTTTCTTTTATGCACACGTTTCATATTTATTAAGCACTTCTTGCCAGTTTGTCTCACTGACCCTTTAAACTTAAAACCAGTAACTTACTGTCCTGTTCTGTCATCCTGAGCATTTATCGCAATGCTGAAAATATAAGAAGATAATAGAACTCAAGTTAGCTGATTTCAACTTCTAGCTTTACTACTTAACAGCCATGCAACTTGGTGAAGTTATAAAAATTCCCTATGCCACAGTTTCTTTGTTTGTAAAGTAGAAGTAGATTTTGTAACTCAAGAGTTATTATAGATATTAAATTACTCAGTATGTGTAAAGCATATTTAAAAGTGCTAGTTACGACCGGGTGCCACGCAGGATGGCTCACATCTGTAATCCCAGCGCTTTGGGACGCTGAGGTGGGTGGATCACAAGGTCAGGAGTTTGAAACTAGCCTGGCCAACATGGTGAAACCCCATCGCTACTAAAAATACAAAAATTAGGCTGGTGTGGTGGTGAGTGCCTGTAATCTCAGCTACTCGAGAGGCTGAGGCAGGAGAATCATTTGAACCTGGGGGGTGGAGGTTGCAGTAAGCCAGGATCACACCATTGAACTCCAGCCTGGATGACAGGTTGAGACTCGATCTCAAAAAAAAAAGTACTAGTTATGTGGAAATTGCAACTCTTCAGTGTCAACTCATTATTGTAGAGAAAATCTATCTCTAAAGTTAGGATGATCTGCTTGAATAAATTATTTTATAATTACATTATACATTTGTTGTATAGTTTTATAATTGTGAGTTATACATATTTATATATTTGAAATTCATTAAATTTATGGCTAAATGTG
This sequence comes from Cacajao melanocephalus, assembly GCA_963573385.1. Classification (NCBI taxonomy): domain Eukaryota; kingdom Metazoa; phylum Chordata; class Mammalia; order Primates; family Pitheciidae; genus Cacajao; species Cacajao melanocephalus. Next base: position 34,850 of record CAUYLG010043106.1, read on the forward strand.
TTGGAGAAACACTAAACGTGCAAAGGATAAGGGGGCTTTCAAAAGTCATCCTTTGTTGGAAAAATATAACTGAAAAGCATTATGCAGATTTCTACAATGTATTATTAATACTATGAAAGACTCACAAAATAATAAATAAAATTCCTGTGTATAGTACCTACAGAAAAGCAGAAATTTGTTTGACTACATTAATAAGAAGTTTACTTGACATAAAACCCATGAGAGTCCAAAAACTGTAAATACATTCTGCTATTAGCTAATGGGTATGTCATGAATATGCACAATTAATCATTAGTTTTTCAAGAAACTTGTGGAGAAAAGTAATAAAATAAATAGAAGCCAAAACAGTTTAGAAGCCTTTCAATTTTATAAACATTACATTATTTATCTAGTTAAAGATAATTATGTAGAAAATAGGTAAAACTACAATTTTTTGTGACTATCAAGAGTAACTTCTTACCCCAGGAACTTGCATTTGTTGGTTTCATGAAATTTTGTACCCGAAAATCCCTAGGGTAAAGATATACTCTTGTTATTTTATAGATGTGGAAATTGAGGCTCAAAAAGTTGTATAATTTGCCTAAAATTGTATAATTGTTTATTTTATCTTATTTTAGAGACAGGGACTTCCTCTGTTGACCAACCTGCAGTGCAGTGGTGTGATCACGGCTCGCTGCAGTTGCAGTCTCTTGCTAGACTCAAGTGATCCTCTCACCTCGGCCTCCCATGTAGCTGGGACTACAGACATGTACCAGCACGCCTGGCTAATTTTTATATTTTTTGTAGAGATAGGGTTTCTTTCCATGTTGCCCAGGCTGGTCTTGAACTACTGAGCTCAAGCGATTTGCCTGCCTCGACCTCCCAAAGTGCTGCAATTATAGGTGTGAGCCACCTCACCCAGCCTACAATTGCTTAATGTAATAATTCTCAACTACCTAACATGAGCTTACCATTGTGTTAGTAGACACAAAGAAGAATAAAACACTATTGTTTCCTCAAGAAACTTCCAATTGTTCAATACATTTTATAATTAGTTTTCAGATGTATGTTGAACATCTGTGAATTTTTCTAACTGCACAGAAAGTTCATGGATAATGATCTTGAACATTATTTTAATGCTGACTTAAATAAAAGCCATTAGCTAAATAGATATTATTGAGTTTTAATCTTCCTCTGCAATCTGTTTCCCTGAGGGAAAGCAATGAAAATGTTAAAGAACTTTAATTCCTTCCTCAAAACTTATATTTGTATGGTTTGAAAATTACAATATTTACAATGTCCTTTCTAATATCAAATAATACTTAGGGAATTTGCCAAATTTGTGTGTAATTATTCATTTCAGTTAGCCTTTCCTAAAGAATAAACCATCTCACCTTACTGCCTTGTAAAAATAATTTATTATTTCTCATGATTCTGTGGGTTAGTTGAGGTTCTGTTGTTCCTACATGGACTCACTTGTGGTAGCCTTTAGATGGAGGATCAGCTGGGGCAGCTGGTATGTCTGAGTCTCTCTTTATCTCTCAAGATGGCCCCACCAGGCTTTCTCTTGTGGTGGCAGCAAAATCTCAGAAGACAATTCCCCAAGTACTTATAAAACCTCTATTCGTCTATTGGTATCACTTAGGTTGATGTCCAGTTGACTAAAGCGAATCTGTCGGCAAAGCCCAGAGTCAGCGTGGGAAACGTTGACACAAGACCATGGATGTATTTTTTGCTCCAGGTAATTCTACTGGCCAAATTAAGAGATTTTAAAATAACAATTCTGAAAGGGTCGGTAAAAACTGTTAATAATTTTGGTGGACAAACTGATGCACAGAAAAAGGTAATTGCCCAGTATTAAAAGTAAAATTAGCAGGGAGCTAACTTTAATATTAGGTAAGTTATAAAGTCTTCTAAAACACTTTTAGTGTTATTCTCCAGTGCTTGGAGGAAAAAGAATTACTGAAGAGATTTCATCATACTACTTTAGCTAAGAAAATGAAGATTTTTTTCAGTAATATTTGCAGAAACTCAGAAAAATATTTCTCCCTATTTGGCAAAAAGTATTGCTGGTAGAAATACAAGTATATATGTATGTATATGTACACACATATATTGTGTATGTACATATGTGTGTATGTATGTATATACATATAGACTGTCTATCCTCATTATGCCCAGTAATGTTATATAAAGACTGTGATGTCACCACAAACAATGAATTAGCGAATACTGAGCCATTGCTCCTCCAGGGAAGAACTATCTATATACTTACATGTAAAAGATTATAATCTTAAAACTGACTCATCCTAGTAGATTCCATTTCTTTATTTTACAAAAAAGAAAACAAAGTTTAAATGTGTTAAGTAATTTGCCTGAGGCCACCCCACTAACAAGTAAAAGAGAATTCAAACCAGGTCTAACTAAACCCAGTCCAGAGCTTCTTGCACTTTATTGCACTGCCATCTCCAGCCCCTGGTCATCTCAGTTTGAGAGCTGAAACAAGAAGGCAAAGTGTTGCTCTGTTTAATGCAGTTAGATAGGTGCTCTTGTATTGAAGCAGTTTTTTTTTTTTTTTGGCTGCTCTGCACACGTCTGAATGACTGGGAAAGTGCGTTAAGTATTGACTTTTAGGGCTACACATAAATATTAGGGACTAGGCCAATTTGCAAATACAGAATCTGGGATTAATGAAGATTTACTATGTCTAAATAATAAGAATTATTCATTTATGAATGTACTCAATGGAGCAAAGATAAGACATGTAAAAGGAATATGGTGGGGAGTCACAAGCTTACCCCATCTATGTTATGTCAAACAGTTTCAGATATTTGTGTCTGTTTTTCATTCCTAATAAAAGTAGTATTATTTTTTGGAAGGAGTTGATTGTAGGGAAAGGAGTAAGCATAGTGTATTCAGTGAGACCTGAGATTATAGCTTAAAATCAAAAGAAAGGATGGGAAATTTTAGAATTAGGTAAATTACTATCAAATAGCAATAACCTAGCATCTTTTCTTATTAGAAGTAGTTGTTTTCATCCCAATATTTTCTTAGAATAATATTGAACCTGAGCAGAGCGTTCAGACTGATGATCCCATGTTACATTACATAAAAATTAGAAGATGAAATTCACAGCCCATTCTAAGAACTAGGAATGGGCAACAAATATACAAATAGTACATCAAAATATTACAAATGGAATACTGATGGGATACACAGTGAAAAATGTTTATATTTTGAAATTTCCTTTAAATGCATTCTGAAATCTCAGAAGTTTCAAATAATATTTTCAAATGGAAAATATGTAGTATCCACTACAAATGAGATTTAATTACATGTCAGAGTTTTTCTACTCATAGTGGAAATTATTTTTATATATTAGCATCATAAAAGCAGAATTCTTTTTTTTGTTTGTTTGCCATGTCTGAAGGAATAGGCAGTAGACATAAGAAATAAAATTATGCTTACAGTTGATATAAGATATTTATGAATAGCATTTTATTTATCTTTTAAACGTAGTACCTAGATAAAAGCCTAACTTGCTGTAGACACATTTTCTTTTTATTTGAACTAAATTAGTTTTGGACACATAATCTTCTTATGTTTTAATCAGTCTGAGAAATGAATTTTGCATTTGAATGATGCATTGTTCTTTTAAGTCAGAAGACTATTCCCGTTTACCTTGGAAGAGTAATTCAATAAATAGTGCCCTAGTGGAGAAAGAATTAATTTCCTTCTAACTATTAAATTTATTTGTTTGCAGAAACTGCTCCAAAGTACAAATTGCTATGTGCTCAAACTTCACAGTAAAGTTCTAATATAATTTTATAAAATTAAATATCCATTTTTCAAATAATTTTAGAACCAAAAAGTACCTTAGAGATTATGTAATTTGAAATTCCTTGAATTTCAAATGAAGAAGCCAGAGAGCAAAGACATTTGCTGAGTTAATTCATCAATATGGCATATATTAAAAAATAAATGTATACTGTAAAATACTGTATAAAATTAAAGTAATATAATTATTATTTTTGAAATTCACCCAAATAGTGCCTTGTCAGCACTCATATATTTGTTAGCTCCTAGTCCAAAGTCCTTAGCTCTATGACAGTCTGAATTTTCTCAACTAATGAAAAAAATTGAGGTTTATATTTAAAAACAGATTTTAAAATAATCACCAGTTTGTAGAACATTCTTAAGTAGTGTGGTAGATTGTTACAGTTCCATATGTCATTATGTCATTTCCATAGCAAAATCTGAATCAAGAAAATGATAATTATGGGAAAATTAAAAATAAAAAGACTGTGGTTAAAATCTTAAAGTATCAGGTACATGCTTTATGCCAGGTAACATACCTAAAAAAAAGTTCATATATTTTCTCATCTAATTCATAAAACAATCATGAGAGATATTTAGTAATTTTCATTTTATAAATAAAAATAATAATTATCATATAACTTTGCTAATGTTGTAAAGCTAAGAAGTTGGCAGAACCTGGATTCAAAACTGATAAATGTACTGTTAGTCATTTTGTAAAATCTATTCCAAATTGCTAATGTAAGGGTTGGGGGACGTCCCCAGCTCCCTGATTTGAATAGGTTCTTAGCCTCACTAACCCCAAGACTGGCGAAAGGGGCCCCAGAGGCACAATGAGTTTGCCATTTGAATAAATATCGTGAACCCAAAGAATTTTGTGGAAAAGAAATTTATTAGGCAGAGAGAGAGAGAGCTCCCACGCTGCCGTCGGAGGGCATCCAGAGAAAGAATCCATATAGGGAGGGAGCAGTGGCATTTTAACGTTGAGTTATTCCTTCCCCATTCATATTCTCATCCAATGAGAAGAGTACTTTCAAACGTCCTCTGGAATGATTGATCTTTGACTCTGATATCGGATTGGCTACTTGGTCCACAACTCTGAGTTAGAGCCCCCTCCTCCCAGAGCTTTCCAGGTTTTTTGAGATAAAGGAGATTCACCTGGATTTCTCCACCTAGACACCCTGCGGAAACGCAAAGAACTTTGTGTTTCCCGATGGAGACGTGGAGCCAGGAAACTCCTGCCTTTGAAACTATGCCCCTGTCAGTCCCAGGAAGAAAAGATTTTCTTTAACACAGTCCCTAAGATTAATAGATTACACAAGAAATTGCCCACAGTGTATTTGCCCCAAAGAGGTATCTGAACAGAGTTTCTGAAGACGGCATAATGAAAAGAAAAAAATATGTATCAGTAGTCAAAATATACCAATTAAGGAAAGGAGGAGAAAAACAAAAGTTGAGTATGAAAAGGGAGAAAAATACTCAGCTAGAAAATAAAAAAATAGATAAGAATGATGATATGGTTAAGATTTGTGTTCGGATATAAATCTTATCCTGAATTGTAATCCCTATAGTTCCCATAATCCACATGGGACCTGGTGGAGACAATTGAATCATCGGACCAGTTTTCCTCATGCTGTTCTCATAATAGTGAGTGAGTTCTCATGAAATCTGGTGGTTATTGCTCGGCACTTCTTCCTGCTGCCTTGTGAAAAGGTGCCTTGCTTCCCCTTCCCCTTCCCCCTCCCCCGTGGTTGTAAGTTTCCTCTTGATCAGCAATCCAATGCTCTACATCTGATCTATACCACCTCCTCGTGATTGTAAGTTTCCTGAGGCCTCCCAAGGCAGGCTGAACTCTGAGTCAATTAAACCTCTATCCTTTATAAGTTACCCAGTCCCAGGCAGTTCTTTGTAGCAGTGTAAAAACCGACTAATACGGGTAATTATCCTGGTTGTTTTGCCCTGTAAAAAACTACCTGATAAAAACTACCTGATAAAAATTATCCTGGTTGTTTTGCCCTGTAAAAAACTACCTGATAAAAATTATAAATTTGTAAAAATAAAAATGTAACAAAACGATAACTGGACTTCCATTTGGTACTGTGTGGACTGACTACTCTGAAAGACACTCTGGAACACAATTATATCTTGTATAAATCACAGTCCATCTGTGCTCTGACAGGAACTCTAGAAGCCTTCCAGCAAACAAGCAGAAAATAGTTGACACACAAGAATAGTAAGCATTAAGCTAACACAAAGCCGTTTGGTTTGTCTGGTTGGTTTTGGAAAGAAAATGCACTGCATATAGAATCTAAACCCTGGCAAGGGATGAGTGGTTTTTCTTAACCTGAGACCTCAAGGTAAGCCAGTAAGCTGGAAGGTGCTCAGATGGTCACAGGTTAATAGGATTATTTGACTCAGGGAGAAGCAAATGGAAATCCTGTCTGTAGAGAACTAACTCCAAAGTTAGCCCTCAAGATTCTCACAAATAAAGATGAATTAAATATGATCTTAAAATCAATGATCACCCTGGTTCTCAAAAAAATTAGCTACAATGAGTAAGAGTTGGCAGAAACAACATTCAGAAGTTTTAGTTTCCAATCCCAAATAATTTTAGATATTGGAGTAACCAGAAACAGTATATAAAATTTTGACATTCTGTAGGCAAGTAGAAATAAAGGTAATTTAGAAGAGAATAATGTATGAGTGATAAAGATTTCATTTTCCTGAAAAATATCTAGGTTTAAAAAACACACACACACACACATAAGAAATAAACATTTCAAAAAGAGGAAATAAACAAGTATGGTTGGGGCAGAAATTGAGGAATAATCAGGAGAGTATGGTGTTGCCAAAATCAAGAGAGAAATTCTAAGAGGAAAAGTGTTGTCTATAGTGTCATGAAGTAAAAACTCAAACACATGGGCAGGCCATCAAATTCAATACTGAAGTGAATTTAATTTTTCTCTCTTGTCTGAATGCCCTGTGCAGAGGCTCCTGTATCTGCCATCAAAAGCATCCACAGTAAGAAAGTATGAGAGTGGGGAATTATTGAATTTTCCTTTTCAATATTACTGATAGTAGGAAGAAAAGAAAAAAAAAAGGAAAAATTATCTAAATATATTATTCTAAGCCATTAGAGGAAATTTTGATGTTATTTAGGCATGGTATTGCTTTGCTTTGTAAATGGATGATTTTTATTCGTTTGTCCTATAGCATCTTTTCAAGGCCAGTATCTTTTTCTTTTATTCCCAAAGGATAGTTGCAGCTCTCCCTATTGCTCATAAGTAGTTGCTGCAACAACCAGGAGCTCTGTCAACACAAGTCTCTTTGTTTTAGAAGTCCATGTAAGGCAGAAAGTCAATACCATAGTTTCCAAAAACAATTTTCATTGAAATGCCCATTGCTGACATTTTTCTTTTCAACATCTTTTTATTCAGATCGATTTTTAAATTCTTTTTTATTTCAAAACTCTTGAAATGAAATGCATTACATTGGTTGCAAACTCTTCTAAAGCTGAAAGGAAAATGAATATGAAAAGAAAAGTCAACTGAGATTTCATTTAAAAGGATCATCAAACCACTTACAGAACTGACATTTCTCGGAGAAAACATGAGAATGTTTTAGGTGGCTCACCCTGATAAAAATTGAAGAAAAAAATATATTGCTTATCCATTACCTTGGGATATGATTTCTGGAAAATGAATGAATGTAAATATTGAAGAGTGAAGCACATTTTAAATATTAAGGACATCTTGTAGAGAATTATTAAGAGAATAAATTTTTTTCCTTATATGCAGTGTTATCTAAATCAATTTCCAGGACTAAACTGAAACCTTTCTGTCATGTTTCTAAGCAAGGGATTCAGGAAACTTAAAATGACAGCTTTAATTTAATATTGTGACAAAAGCGTTCATCTCAAAAAACTGTAGACTTCTCTTGGGCCTACATTTTTATACGCTGCTTTTCCAACTATTTGTTCTTTTAACATTTGAGATCACAGGGCTAAGTTTTGTCTTCATACCTAATGAACAACAACAACAAAAAGCTTCCGTGGTACTAAACCACATCAGATGAACGACTGAATTTTCCTAACTGTTAATATATAGCAGTATCACCTCTGAAGTACATGTTAGCATTTTAATGTTGTAAGAACTAAACTTTAGGACATTCTTAAAGAATATTACTAGATCTTTTAATTTAAATATTTTGATGAAAGTAGTATTTGACTCATGTTATCTCTTCAACAAATGTTAGGGTATCTTTTGTGTGTCAGGTAACGTGATTGATGCCTTTGATAAAGCAGAAAAGAAGACCAGCAAGGCCCTTGGTCTAATAGGATTTAAATTCTAATCAATGTGAATTAATAAATTTTCTGTAGATTTCCAAACTTACGCGAAATCAGTGGATAATAGTAAGAGAATGAATGAACATAGGTATATGTAAATATGTTTTCAGATAATGAAGAACCATTATTCCATCAATTTGAAAACATTATCTGTCTTTTAGTATTTAGCTATAATCTACAATCTGTTTACAGTGGGCTTGTGGACGAATATTTATTTAACGTCCATTCTAATAAACAGTAAACTGTACTGAGTGCTACAGGAACTATTAAAAGAAGAAAGATGTAGCTCTCAGGGGTTAGAAATAGGTATTCTATTATGCATGAATAATACAAGTAGTAGCTGTCAATAGAATTTAAAGGAGGAAGATGTTGTTTTACCCAAGATGATCAGAGCAGTTTTAAAAAAAGAAGTATGATTTGATATGTCTCTTCAAGAATGGGTAGAATTTCCGTATATGGAGAGAAGACCAATAGCCGTATATGGATAAAAAGGCAGGAGGATAAAAAGATATTATTTCCCCTAATAGTTGGATACTTTGTGGATGAGACAAAAATTGAACGCTAATTTTTAACAGGAATTTTGTAAAATTACCTATTTCCTTGAATATGTTTAAATTTAAACACATTTTTAATTGGAAGTTTAAATAGCATTGAGATATATAATTTTTAAAGATTCTTAATATTATTAAATGGGATTGTAATATCATTTTCATAAATATGGCCAATGGAATTCAAATGCATTAGCAACTTGATAATCATATGATGTATTTTTAAAAAATGGTCATGTTTATCTTTAACAGCCAGAAATTATAAGTATTTTTCTCCATGAACCCAAATTTTCACTTCACTTCCCCCTGCAGGATTTTAGATTAATGTGACATATTCCATTATTGAAATGATTTTGTTGACATCCTACTTTTTCGTGGTTCCCAGTAATTCTTTTGAATTTCTTTTGACCATTAGACTCTAAATCTCAATACTTTTGAATTAAATAATCATTATAACGTTAGTATACAACTGATCAAAACTATGTACGTTTATATTTAAATTGTGACAAGTTAATAACAAAATATTATTTATAATGCATCTGTTAATGAGATAAATGAGGTTTATTTAGCTAATTTCAGTACCATGGATGAATATTAATTATTGTTAGGAAAAGATGTGTATCAGTATTAATTCTATCCTTATTTTTTAATAAATGTGAGTGCTGAGAAAAATTATTTACATGAAAAAGTAAATGAAAATAAAATTTGTTTTAAAATAGCAATGCCACTTAATTTTTTGAAATCCTTCAGTGTCATATGTTAAAATTTGATAGATATTTATCATCAAAAGTCATTTTTATTGATCAATCAGATTACATTCAGGGCTCACACAAGAGATTTGCACTATAAAAAGATTCAAGATGTTGAAAAGTAATATATTTCTTTTAGAAAATATGAAAACAGTAATTGTAAGAGAAAGTTAACTGGGAATTGGGAAATGGTAAAGGAAAGTCTATATATCTATTATGGATATGTTATCATGTGGACTAATTTTAGGAAAAAGTTATCCACTGAGGCTCTGAAAACTGATTTCCTTAAAGTTATTTGTGCCAATATTATAAAGTCCTTGAAATGCCTTTGTGAATCCAAGGGAGTGCCCACACTTGAGTTTGAAGACCATAAGAAGAACATATTATGGGGCCATATAGTCTTGGAGTAGTGAGTAATTTCAAGAGAATGTTAGTGAAGGAAAAACCTGAAGTCTGGGGAATTGAGCAAAAAAAAGTCTGAGTTGGGAGGAAGAGTAATTCTCAAGACAGTGGTGATTGCACTTGCAGGTCTAGTAGATGAGCAAGAACTTTATCTACTGTAAGAAGGAATTGTAAGAAATTTTGTGCCATCTAGAGTAGAGTGTGAAAGACAGAGAGTATTGAATAATGTGCCTAGAGAGGTGTTTGAAAACAGATAAAGTCAACCATCTAAGTTAGGCTATGAAAGACAGACTTACCTGTGAACATTAGTAAACTACTAAAATGTTTTTAACAGACGTAGTTATTTTGTTTTTGTCTTTTTAAGAACTTCTTGGGGAAATAAGGAAAATATATCCCAGGGGTATATGAGATAACAGGAAATCTTTTAGCAGATGCTTGGTGTGAAAAAGAAAAAAATGATAGTTGCTTGAAATGAGCTGATGGCAAAAAAGATGGAAACAATTAAGGTTGAGGAATATGAAGGATACAAAATTGCCCAACATGAAAATTAATAGGGGAGGATGAGGAAAATTAATTTTTTTTACTAGATATTATTGGGAAGTCAAAATGAGACCAGATATGAAGCTTTGGAGGTAAGTTGAATAAATAGTGACTCTCTTCCCTAAATATTTGGAAGCATTTGAAACCTTTTAAGCAGTAAGAGCAATATGATAGAAATGGCATTTTATGAACTTTAACATTATTAGAATATGCTACTACAATTGAACTAGAAGAGTCTGGGGGAAGTGAGTACATCTTTAATTGAGAATAGCATCAACTATGCTACATGCAAGGAATAAAAAGAACAGTTTTGATTTAGTGGGGGTTACAAAATAAAGCATGAAATCATATGAATTCAACCCTTCAGGAATTTATTTTTTCTATTTTAATTATGTGCTGGTCACTGCCTTTGCACAGAGCCATGAACAAGACAGCTTCTGTAACCTAATGAAGCTTAAGGTCTGGTGGATAAGAAAGCCATTAAATGTATCTGTACATATATTTACAATGGCAAAGTGTCTTATGAGAGAAATACTAATCAAAGTTGTCATGAGAACTGGTAACAAAAGGGCTTAAATATTTTGGAGAATTGAGAAGGGCAATTAACGAAGTAAAAGAATGAGATATCTGGAGTGAGATATAGGCTCAAATATGCCTTAAGTCATAACTAAAATAGAAGGAGCTAGTATTACTAGACACAAGGAAATTAGGAGCAGAGATTCTTTTAAAGGAAAAAAAAATGGTTGATTTAATTTTGTAATGTGTGAAGTGATATTAGTGGGTCAACACAGAAATATGAATTAGATAGTTGAATATGGAGGACTAGAGCTTAAAAATGGATTGAATGCAGATGTCTTGCAAATAAACGGTGTTGTGTGAAACCAGACATGCAAACTCTCAGAAAAAACATAAAACTTTTACTCTTAGGCAGTAGAAGTTATTTAAGAATTAGTTTTCCAGTTAAATTAGATGTATGGTAGTAGAAAGCACGTTTCTCATGAATTTTTAAGAAGTGTTGTTTCATTGAATTATGTATCCAAACATTGTATTTTTCCATTCTTTTCAGGAAAGACATATTTACTCTCTTTAAATATAAGGAATATTACAGTAAACAAACACATGAAAAATACTTCAAGGAATAATTCATTTTTTATAAAGTTTAAACTTTAACTCAGGAAATTAGATACATCTTGTGAAGTTTAAAATATTTAGAAAGAATAATTAGAAGGTAAAGTAAAAGACATCTTCTGGCCAACACGTATTAACTGACTGGATTTACCGTCCTGTCTAAAACAACTTTTTAAAACTTTAAACATATAAGAACCAGTTATTTTAAGATATTAAGGAAATCAGGAAACTTAGAACACTGAATCCTCAAAGAGGCAAAAGTAGAATTCTCATACCTTGCTAGTGAGTTTAATGTGATACAGTCACTTTGGAAACATGTTATCAGTTTCTCATGTAGAAAAATTCATGTACCTTCCTAACAATTCATCCATTCCAATCATAAGTCTTCATTCAAGAAAAAAATTTAAAAATGTCCATGTGAAGATTTGTTGAAAATTATTCATTGTAACATGTTTATTTGTAATAGCCAAAATTGGAAAACACCTAAATGCTCATCAACAGGTGAATGAATAAATAATGTTATATCTTCACAGTGGAATATTACTCAGCAATAAAGTTGATGCCTTCAAAACATATTTGAATCTTAGCATAATTATCTGAGTAAAATAAACCCAGAAAAAGTTGACATATTCTTGGCTTTATTTATAAAAATTATTTTAAAATGTAGATGATATATAGTAACAGAAAGCAAATCAGTGGTTCCCTGCAGTTTAGGGAAGGTACAAGTAGATATAAACACAGGGGCAAAATCTAGGCAGTCTTAAATGTGTATATTTATGATGTGTTACTGACATTTTGGCAGAACAATCCTTTCTTAGGCAGGTAAGAACTGCAGTATTTTTATTGTTTCTTGTTTTCTCCCACTAAACATCAATGTCGTCATTCACTTACAACTAACATAAATAAATTTTTCTCTGTATTTTCAAATGCCCCAAGAAATCACCTTTTAAGAACAAAAAGGATGTGAGGAGAGAGTACTGCCTAACTCACCTGAAAAAAATCTGTAGAATACACCTGCAAGTTCCTTGAATAAATTTGAAATATTTTTTGCAAGAATTTGTCTAATGACTAAAATTAAATATTTACTAAGAAAGCATTGATATTGCTTAGTCCCTTGGGATTTTCCATATAGTAGTAAATTTCTTATTGGAGCTGAGCCTGTCAAAAGTTGTATTCTAATCCTAGAGGCAACATTGTTTTATTAGCTTTTCTTTATTTTCTGATTCCAGGTTACTCTTTTTCACAAAGTATAAACACTTTTCCATATCTGAGTATTCTGCTAAAGTGCTAACACTTTCAAGAATGTGCTACTCTCTTTAAAATATGCAACCTATTAAAAAATGTAGAATTTAAAGTAGAATTGTGTTACAATATCAGATTATGTATTTACTATAATTATGTTATAAAAAATTTGATTTCTTCAAAATTAATTTTTAAGGCATTTTTAAATTGATGTCTAAAACTTCGAAGCATATTCTCTTTATGCTATTCAATACAGTAACTCACCAGTGACTGGTAGCCTTTGAGTACTGGAATAGTGGCTGTCTTTACTGAGAAACTAAATATTTAGTTTAATTTAAATAACTCAATGTGGTTTGTGGCTACCATATCACACAGTGCATTTCTAGAGTGACTGGGCAGGTATAACCATTGAGAATTACGTGATCACTCTCTATTAATTCTACTAAACCACTGACTCTATTTTTAAAATACCACAGACAAATTTAAATTAGTGGAATTGAGAAAGGTTTGTATTTTGTTCAGTGAGAACATGAAAAAGAAACAAGAAATAATGACAGAAAAAAAGTGTACATTGTGCTTTTTCTTTCTTTCTTTTTATAGTTTTCAAAATATGCCACAAGTTGGCAAAAATTTCTAGAGAAATATCTTCAATTGTTTAACTGTCACAAATGAACGTTATATTGATGTGTCCTGGAAGAAATATTAGCTGAACAGGTTTTCACTACTGTAAGTTGATTCTTAATTAGTCCCAATTAGTATGGTGATCAGCAGCGTATAAATATTTGAAGTTTATTTATCTTTTTAAGAAACAAGATTGTAACAATGCCTTTGTTACTCAGTAAAGAATGATGTTAACATTCACCAAAATAGTCCAGTAGTGTTGACAATGCCGGCTCCCTTGCTAACACCTGAAACTTGTGCTGTAAGTGTGACTTACTGGCTGCTACTTCATTGGTGAATTACTGATTGGTAGATTAGGATTGCAGGAGAAGGGACAGAATTTTCAACTAGAAAATGCAGTAGGCTGGGCTCGGTGGCTCACGCCTGTAATCCCAGCACTTTGGGAGGCTGAGGCAGGTGGATCATTTGAGGTTCGGAATTTGAGACCAGGCTGATAAACTTGGTGAAACCCCGTCTCTACTAAAAATACAAAAAAAAAAAAAAAAATAGGCAGGTCTGGTGGCATGGGTCTGTAGTCTCAGGTACTCAGAAGGCTGAGGCAGGAGAATTGTTTGAACCCGGGAGGTGGAGGTTGCAGTGAGCCCAGATTGTGCCACTGCACTCCAGCCTGGGCTGCAGAGCGAGACTGTCTCAAATTAAAAAAAAGAAAATGTGATCGAAAAATGAATGAAAAATCCAACTTTCAGTGGATAATTGAACTAATTATACTTGTCTGATATTCCAAGCTAGTACTATATAATGAAGGATTATAACTATTTAATGAACATAGAGAATCTGAGACAGAATCAGTTGTTTATAGCTGTAAGGAAGGAAAAATGGAAGCATTTAATGTATTATAGATTCTTTTGCATGATTTATAATATTTGTTTGACTAAAAGTACCTGTGGCATCTGAAATGAAAAATGCAAACTTCTTATTTGTGATACTACAAATTAATTTTTATTCTGTTAATACATATGTATGCATAAAGACAGAGTAATCAAGGAAATAATTTTATGCTTCTTCTATTGAGACCCTTGTCTTATGTAGTGACATAGTTTAAATGGCAGTTTTAAACTAAAAGATTATTAATTTTTCTGAATAAAAAAAGATTCTTCTCACTAAAATGAGATCAAATCAAAAGTAAAACTATACCATACACTGCAAAATTGTACTATTATGATGATCATGGTGAATTTTTGAAGCTCTCTTCACTAACTTCTTTAACTGGGTTTATAATTTTCCTCCATCTTATAGCAGACAGATGCAGCTGTTGAAAGAAGACTTGGAGAACACATTGTGTCTTATCTAGCACAAGTGTGCTAAGTGTTCCTTGGACTCTATTAGTGATTTCCATATTCAGCATATAACTTTGGGGAGTATCTTATGCTGCCTTTGAACGTAATCACAATTTTTTGAAGTGTGCTTAATTTATAAAATTAAACAGCTGTTCCATCCAGGGGAATTGGGGATAAATGAGCACATGTTATCACTGGAAATGGTTGATACAGCCCTAGATAACATTTTTCTAAAGAGATGCAAACTTTCATTTTAAATCATGAATCCACCAATCAAACATTTTAATTGATGATCTAGTTTGAAGGTATTCAGTATGAACATATTTGTCAAAGCTAGCAAATACATTTGAATATATTCATAGGTCATGACGAGTGTAAAAAAAGAAGATGTCTAAGTTTCTAGGTATTATGGCTATGACTTCCTGGCCCCTTGAAATATAAGAGGAGAAGGTGGCTGTTTCTTTATAAGCATTGAAATCCAATTACATACTCTGAGTGTTGAGGAACTTTGACCAAAGTTATTTATGCAGTTTTACTATTAGGAACCTATAGATTAAATTGGGGGAAGTTGAAACTATATAAATTTGGATTAGTTTGAGGATGTCTGATTGGAATATGGAGTGATTTTCCCCCAAACAAAATAATAACCTATAGTAAATATGTTATAATATGTAAATTGACTTAAGAATAGTTTAATCAATCATTACCAATGGAGATTAGTAACCAACTCATTCCACCTCAGAAGTCACAACTCGTGGGTAAAAACTGCAGTTAGTTTACTATTTTATTATCATAGATTATTATTTACAGAGAGTTTTATTTTTTATTTGGAATGTTTTAGAATAAACACAGGGCCATATGCAAGATAATGAAATATTCTGTCAGAAGTTATTTTAAAAAATTAATGGTACAGCTTGAGAACAGAAATCATGCAGAAAAATGTATGCAAGAGAAACTTAATAGTGTGTGTTAGGAAGACAAATCATGATTTTGAGCAAAGTACAGTAGTAGCTTCTTAAAGTAGTACATGTGTGGATCAGGTTGGAAACTAGCTAATAAATGCTTCGCTTATTTTTTTGTTTCCCTTCTCATGGGTGTTCTGTGTTCTTCCGTTAATTTAGCTCCCCGCAGCTTCCTTTTGTTACTCCAACACGGTGGTCCAGTTTTATTGCCTTTTATTGAGCTTACATTGCTTTCATGAAAAGAAACCAGTATTTTTTCTCAACCCTATGGCATAATACAATGATATCAAACACATCATAATACAATGATATCAAACAAATGCATATAACACATTAGTATGCATTATATATATATTTAATGTTTATATATTAAGTAAAAATATATTTAATCTAGTTACATTATCATTTCTATAATGTATTATAATATTATTTCTAGGATTTAGTCATGTATTTTCCATAGGTTTCATTCTTTTATATTCAGTGTTGTATACCAGCTTCTAGACTATTACTTGATACATAGTAGGAAATCATTACGTATTTATTAAATTAATGAATAAATGAATGAATTTTTTAGATAAGCCATATTAGTCTATTCTTGCATCCCTAAAAAGAAATACCTGAGACAGGGTAATTTATAAAGAAAAGAGGTTTAATTGGCTCGTCGTGCCACAGGCTACGCAGGAAGAGTGGCTGAGAAGGCCTCTGGAGACTTAAAATTGTGGTGGAAGGCAAAGAGGGAAGGAAGCAGGCACATCCTACATCGCCAGAACAGGAGGAAGAGGTGCTACACACTTTTAAACATCCATATCGCATGAGAACTCACTCACTGTTATGAGAACAGCAAGGGGGAAATCTGTCCCCATGACCCAATCACTTTGCTTCAGTCCCCTCTTCCAACATAGGGTATTACAATTTGACATGAGATTTGGGAGGGGACACTAATCCAAACCATATCATGCGCAATTCCCAAAACCTTCTGGGATATTTATTATTCTAAAAATATTCACTTTACTTTCTTGATATCTTTGACACTCTTTTTTCGGAACCTCATGTTGTGTTCTCTTTTGGTGTGGTCATCTTTCTTTGATTTTTATATGGTTCCTTATATAGTTTCCTGATAAAGACTGCAAAGAGAGGCAAATTTTTTTAGAACTTTTTTATTAGAGTAGCAAGGCTGCTGTGTAATAACAAATCTCTAAGTCTTACAACATTAAAATGAAATTGAATTATTTTAATTAATAAAACATTAGACTGCTGTAGTCTAGCTCAAGATGGGGTAGGGAACTTCAAGGCTCTGTTCCAGTCATTAAGAGACTTAAGCTCTCCTTATCTATGACACTGAAACCTTCAACACATCACCTCCAAAGCCACTACTGAAGGGGAAGCGAGAGTTTGGCTGATCACATAAGGACATTTTTATTTTTATTTTTTTTAAATAGGGGTTTTATATTTAGACAGAAAAGTCACATGTATACAATTGCCAGCACATACTATTGGCTAGAAATCAACCACCTAGCCTTACTCAACTGCAAGGAGAAATAGGAAATACAGTTTTCTTTGGGCCTAGAGAAAAATGAATGTGTTTACTGAACCCATAGTGTTATCTCTGCCACATCATGGATATCTGACAACGTTTTTATTCTTTCACCACTTAAGGAATAGTTTGACTATAGAATTTTAGTTCAGAAATTGTTTTTCCTAAGAATTTTGAAGATAATTTTAATTTTTTCTTAAAAAAAAAACAGGGCTTTTTTTAATGTTTAAAACATGAAAACAACTGATATAAAACAAAAGTTTGATGCAGTTACATCCAAATGATTTTGGCTCCATATTTAGGCTTTTTCGGGTCTTGCTTAGGAACTTTTACCTGTTAAAAATGTGATAATAATGCTATCCTGTAGTTTCTGCTATTTACTTTATAATTGTCCCCTTGTATGTAGGACTTTCATTCATTTGGAATTTACCCTTATAAATGGTGTAAGAGTAGGATCCAATTTAACTTTTCTCCTGTGGTGCTGGTTATATGAGTAACGTCTTTTAAACAACTTTCTTTTTTGTTGTTGTTGAATCACTAGTTTGTCATACCACTTTATAATGAATGTCTGAACCTTGTACAAACTGTCTTCTCATCTGTTCAGTTAACTCATCATTCAATTTTATTGATCTCTTTGTTCTTGCCCCAATGTTAGTCTTTTTCCCAATTTTAATTACTCTAGCTTCATTACATATCCTTTCCTAACAAAGTGAGCCCCTCAACACTATCTTAACCTTATGTTTTTTCTGCAGTATTGGGTAGGCTCTTGATCCTTCATTTATAATGCTTTTTAGAGTTAAGTGTTTTTTCAGTAATCACCAGTTGATATTTAAGTGTTGCTGTTTCTTTCTTGCTCAACTTAAATTATCTCATTACCTTTCTTTTTATTTAACTATGTTAATATGCTTATTTCTTACTGTATTTTTATGTCTTCTCAAGCTGTTTCCTTCTCATAGTGTTTTACTGATATTTTTCTGTGATATTGAGGTTGGGAAACAAGATTCTAAAATTTCTTCTTCATTCCTGTTATGTATATCTCAGAGATTGTATTTATTCCTTGAGTCATCAAAATAATGTGTCATGAATGCTCTTAGTGTTGAGAAAGCCTAAAAATTATTTTTTTATTAATTTTATTCTTTAGCATTTATTATTAGGTGAACTCTGTCTGTATCCAGTTGTAGCTACATAAATGAAGAGAGTGAATTATCTGTAGCTTTGCCTAGTATACATGTTGGGTGAACTCCCTCAGATACACTGCTGACAAAAACAATATGCACAGCTATTAAGTCACTTTCTAGTATCTGATAAGTATCCATGTCTCCATCCTGTGAGTACTTACTAGACTTATGTAGGATCATCTTCTGTCTCATATCTTAATATACGGTACTCTGAACCAATGGAGTGTGTAGCATAGTATCAGCATGAACTATGTACTACCACCCATCCTGTCTCTATCAGAACCAAGAACACTGCTTATGAGGACTTAAATTAAATCAGAGATTTCAATGAATTACTCCTAAATTCTCTCTCACCACCAACAATCTCTCTTCTATTTCTATACTGTGAACTCTAACTGGCTGGAACATCCTTTCTTATACTGGTCTAGATGATGGATGGTTAGGCAATGTAGCCTGTGTAGTCATTGCAATGTTTGCTTACCTTCTTTCCACTCAGATTCCTTCCATCTTCCAAGTTATATGTTAATCTTAACTTTAAGGAAAAATGTGAGTTTTCACCTTTTTTTGGAATTCTCGTGGATATTTTGGTGCAGATTTCAAAGAGGCTGCATTGAATGTTTATTGTTAGAAAGTTTTTCATAGAAATACTTTTTACTATTTTTAAGAATAAATTTATACATGTTAATGCCATCTATTTGTGAAACTAGGATTAATGGAGAAGAGAAAAATGTGAAATTCAGAATTACCTTTGCTCATTTTTGATATTTACTCCTTGGCCTTCACAGCATTAATTTTTTGATATTTACTCCTTGGCCTTCACAGCATGCCATTTACATGAAATTTAGAAAGTTTAAAATTAGCTTTTGTTTCACTAGTAAGATGCTGTAGTACTGGTAAAAAGAAAAAGAGCTATATGTTAAATGTGATATTTGTTTTAAATTCCCACTGTAAGTTAAAAATTACCATATTTAAAATCTTAGTAATATCAAGAAGCAATTCATTATGTTCAAAACAGCCAATTTCTGTGGCACCAATGAATATGAAATTTGGCATATTCCTAATTAATTGGACATTTCATAATTACATGATTAGAGACTTAACTTTCATCCATCATGGTATAGACTATTCTATAGTTTGATTTTTATCCTGTTTCAAAATTATCTATTTCTTATAGCCTGTAGAGATTGTATATAAAACTATTACAAATATATCAGTATTTTAAAACTTTTTTAAAGTTGACTTATTCATGGTTCTCATTCCTGTTTTATTTTTAATTGTTCATTATTTCTAAATTCCCACTTACTACGTAATATTGATGTATGTTGGGATAATATTTTATAGCTGATTTTCCCATGCCCCACAAAGTAGTTTAAACAGAGTATGCATGTTGCATGCCTACTGTTGAGTTTAAACTTAATAACATTTTATTTTAATGGGAAAAAATACATGGAAAGAAACTAAATTCCTGATAATTTTTTGTAGTTCTATTTTTGTCTGTTTAGGGTTTTTTTTAATAATACTGATAAATTTTTATATTTATTTTTTGGTTTTTGATTTGGAGTTGCCCATAAATATCTATGTACCTTTAAGCAAATCTCAAAATATTTATGAAATTTAATTACTCTTACTGGAAGTGATAAGGTTAAATAAGCTAGTCTCTAATGTTTCTCCTACTTTTGCTTTATGAATAATCATCATCATCATCACAAGAATTGCAATTTAATGAAGTCAGTCTTACACTAGGCATTAGTACTTACAGCAGACCTATTAATTTAGTAGAAGAAGAAACTGAGGTTCAAAGAGTTAGAGCAACCTATCTAAGACAGCACATCCATGAGGTAGTGAATTCAGAATTGTAACCTGGAGCAGGCAATGTGATAGCTGCTTCAAGTGTTCTATAAAAGGGTTCTATATAAGTTCACTCAAGGTTATAAGGCCATATACTCTCACGTCATTTTTGCTTTAGTTGTGAATCAGTTATTTCAATTTATATTCTCCACCAAATCTTTGCCAAATTCTTTTATTCCCCTAATTATACCTGCCCAACTCTGGGTTCTACTCTCACAAAATCAGAATGATAGAAGCCTCAGGTCTCAACATTCAAATACATTTAACTGTATTTTCATACTTATACTCTTTCTTGTTCCTACACAAATTAAAATAATGTTCCTTTTCTTTCCAAAGTGATTATTTATTTGTATGCTAAGAACCCATCCAAGATCATTTATATATTTACTTTGTAATAGAGAGAATAAAAATGACGTAAGTCTGTAATTTAGTTCATTTTCTTACTCTTTCTCTATACTGGTTCGTTTTTCAAGTAGAAAATCTGAAAATAATTTTTATTTATTACCTTATATCATACATATTTAAGGGTATATGCCTTATTTCCTCATCCACAAATAATACACACCTCACTGTTTTGCCCCAAAGAGGCACTCAAATTGATTTACAACAAAGGATATATTCCAATTATGAAGGTTATTCTGAAGAGGTTCCTCAATATATAAACTCAATCTTGGAACCGTGCCTACATTTTTTATTTAATATTAAAATATAGGGAAAATCACAAACTTAAAAGTTTTTTTTGTCATTATAGCTATATTCTGTGTAAGTTTACAGTTGGATGCTTTGAAATACTTTCACAAGTATGGATTCATGGCAGAACGTGAAATAAGCAAAAAGTTGGTTAGATCTTATTTATTGCCGTATGTCTTCATTAGTCAAGGACTGCTGTCATCCCCAAAATAACTGTCATTGACACTTTCAGGTCTGGGTTCAAAATAATATCTACACTTATTCTGAATCTGAGGCAGTCATGCTGAAATTGCAGAGAGCTCCTAGTTCCAATTTACAAACTTTCCAGATATATTTTTGGAATCACAAGTACATTTTATATTTACAGTAATGTTGCTAAAAAAATGTAAAAATAAATTTTGTAATAAATATTTTCCTCAAACAGCAATAAAACACAATAATAACTCACAATATTTTATACCTCCATAAACTAGCCATCTGCTTCCAAAATATATCTTCCAAACCCAATCAAACAATGTAAATAATCTTTATATTTAGAACCTGGGATCACAGTATATTTTAATATTAGAAATGAAGTCAGTTTTACTCTCACGTACTTTCTGGATCATCTTTTCATCTCCCGTCTTTGATTTGCCTGATACTACCTGTCCTTAAGGTTTCCCCAGGAAGCTCCTTTCCTTGTCTAAATTTGTCATTTCATCAGTGAAGAGGCAGGTTATCTAGTGATTAAGAGTACAGACTATTCTTAACCCCTACTCCGCAATTTAAAAGCTGTGACACCTTGAGGACGTTGTTCAACATCTCTGTACCTCACTCTTTCATCTATAAATGGAGATGAGATACATACTTCATGGTTTTTATCCCCCTGAGGATTACACTATTTAAGGCATGAAAAGCATGCGGAAACAGTGGCTGACATATAGTAAGCATGTACCATGCATTGGTAATAATTTTTGTGTTCTTCAATAGCATTTTGTACTTTTCCTATCATGGTAGTAACCACTCTGTAATTATGCTTGTTAGTTGTCCCTTTTCCCGGAAAGATTTTAAGCTCCATTCAGGTAGGAATTATATCTCTCTATTTGTCACAGTACCTCAAGACCTATTATGATTCCTAAGACATGGTAAACACTTAATGGGTATTTATTGAATGAATTAAGTTTCTATATGTCACAAGGACTGAGAAATATATTTTGTGTATATTATCTGCTTAAAATTTGATCATAAACAAGCAATAAACTAATATATATAGGTAAGGAAATTAAACCTCAATGTTCAATTTCAGACAAACCCCAGGTTAATCAAACTGCACATCAAAGTTTCTCCACTACTTCCTGATTATTTTTTCTGCAAGTCTCTATGAAGACACAAAGTCAAAGTAGCCAAAAGAAAAGTAAAATTTAGAAATTAAGTCTGTAGTATGAGGTTGTAAATTTGCTAAAATTATGGCTGGTTCATCATTTTCCAGGAATGAAGATTGCTTTGAAATTGCTGAAATAATCACCCCTAGATTCTGATTTTGTACATGAGTAATTTACCATAATGACACCTCCTTCATATCATCTTTGTACCTTCTTGTGTTGGCATTTACTACATTTACTGCAAATTTTGTGTAGTCTGTTTCACATCATTGTAAACTTGCCTCAAATCACCTGATGCTATATTCCTATGATTATGCCAAATTTTGCGCTATGTTTAGTTCATTCTTTTGTAATTCGTTTTTCTGTTTGTTCCCCACTTATAGTTGTGCTTATGTAATATTTCCTGTGAAGTTTTCTTGGTCAATGATCAAGTTAACATTGAAAATTTGCAGGCAAATGACACCTATATATTGGAAATGGAAACATACATGCATTAGCATATTTCTTTCCTTCTTTCTTTTTTTCTTTTCTTGAGATGGAGTCTCATTCTGTTGCCCAGGCTGGAGTGCAATGGCATGATCTTGGCTGACTGCAACCTCCACCTCCTGAGTTCAAGTGATTCTTGTTCCTCAGCCTTCCCAGGTGCACAGCACATGCCCACACATTACAAAACAGTTATGAACAATAACAAATATTTTGGTTCAACTGCATCTCTAGAAATTCATTTTCTGTGTCACCTTATCCATCTGTGATTGTATCATCAAATTGAACTTGATGGCATAAATTTTCTAAGTTAGTCATTTTGTTCCCTCTTTGACAGTGACCAACACATGTGTCTGGCACCTACTGTAAATACTTGAATTAATTAACGCTGTCAGAAGAGGTGATTCTGACACATCTCTTTGCCTACAGTATACATCTTTATTTCATCTATTTCTAAAGACATTCTACTATAAAAAAAAGGAGAGGCTACTTCTTACACTAGAATGAATATTTTTCTCATGTAGACAAATTATTATTATTTCTTATTTATGCTTGCTTTGCTTTTTAGCAATAACCTTGGAAAATCTTTTGATAGTTGAGATGAGGCTAATAGGATGGATTTTCTTTCCTTGTTATCTGTAGACTAATTTTAATTTTCATTTTTAAATGCACATGTACTTGTCAAAGCTTCTAAACACAAAATGTATAATGGTAAAGCTAGAATGAAAATATACCTTAAAACATTATTTTCATTTTGCAAATACTACAGAAGTAATTTATAACCTTTTGAGATGAGAGTTTGTAAATTTTTGCTTTCTCATATAACAAGAATAATTTGCATATGAAATATAGTGTATGTTTGCATTCCCTTCTATGGGAGTTAAATGTTAAAATCTTTACTGAAATGTTATTTTCTTCTTCCTGCGAACATTTACAAGATTCCTGTTCTCAACATCTAGATTGAGATTTATGTGTCCAATACTTAAGATTTTTTTTTTAATTTTTACACATTTCTCAGTGAAACCCACTTGTTGTTGTTGACTTAGAGACTATAATTCAAGTGAAAGCCCATTTCAATTTAAACTGTAATTCACAGGTAGTTTCTTAGTCAAAGTCTTTATTAAATCAAATAATCACAGAGACATTTAAAACTTTTATATTTAAAATATATATGAAACTGCTAAAATAAATGTTCACATTCTAGATCTCTCTATAAACTATAGACAATAAATATATTTGAAGTAATCAACTTACCACACTGGCTAGAGTATCAAAGTAGCCACGGTGCTGCTGGTTTTTGAGTCCACTGCTGAGTTTGGCCAGGACTACTATTTTTTACTTGCAATGGCTTTTAAAAAAATACTAAGAATATTTGTTTCATGGTGGGTAGTAATATACTTTTTATTGCACCAAAACAATTTTCTTAAATGGGAGTACATGCCTACATTGTGAACTGAAAAATATCTCTAGTCTATAATGTGCCTGCTTCTAAGTCATTCAAGTGTGAGATTCTAATTTATACGTAAAAAATTCTGTATTGTATTAAGATGTCCTAGTTTTTTTTTAATACTTACATAATGTTTTAGATATTTCTTTACTCATTTTGATATTTATTTTAGATTATGGTCTGCTGGGGCTTAAAATTTTTCTAAAACCATTGAAAGAATACTCCTCCTCTGCATTTTCATCCCCCACTGATAGGAAATCCTAACTTTGTATTTTAAAGTCTCTTTCATATAGAATTTGTTTACTGAGCTTTCTATAATCTGTCATAATTCTGTATGCCCTTGTTCACATATTATACCATTAATTATTATTACCATTATCATTGCAGTTACATAGTGTATTTAAATTCTAATAAAATAAGTCCATTTCATTGTCTTTTTACAATTTGACAATTTCTTTCATTTATTTTTGCAGATGGAACAGAATAATCAAGATTGAAGGAAAATATCCATTTTTGTTTTTATCTAAAAAGTATCATCTCTGTAATTTAATTTGTAGAGAATTCCCATCTTTGCAGTATGTAATCTTTCAGGGACATACTGTTTATTCGGTTTTTAATGTCAGTCTCTATATTTTTTGAACATTTTCAAATAGATCTTAAATGTTTTTGATTAAATCTGTTTTTAGGTTTCCATATGTAGTTTTCACCATTAATACACTCTTTCTAGCATCCCCTGTCATGGCTAGCTAATGTTTCTAGTATAAAACAATATTTATTTGATAACTCATTAATTCTTATTATTTCTAGTGTTTTTTTCTCTTAGACTTCTACTATCATTGGAATGTGTCCTCCAAAACTTATGTTGAAATGGAATTGTCACTGTAACAATTTTAAGAGGCGGATCTTTTAAGAGGTGATTAGACCATGTAAGATCCACCCTCATGATTGAATTAATGTCTATTGTGGGAGTGAATTAATGTTTACCTTAGTGGATTCCTTATAAAATGGATGAGTTTGGCCCAATTTCCTCTCCATGTGTCAAGGCTTGCCTGTCTTCTGCCCTGTGATAACATAGCACAAAGGCCCACATCAGATGCCAGAGCTATGCTCTTGAACCTCCCAGCCTCTAGAACTGTAAGAAATAAATCTCTATTCTTTAAAAATTACTCAGTTCCAGGTATTCTGTTATAGCAGCAGAAAATGACCTAAGGAAACCACCAACATAGGTAATCATATTACCTGAAAACAATCATTTATTTATTCAGTAAATAACTACAGAGTACTTGTTGTTTCTGTTATTTTATAGTTTAGACTGTATTATGCTTTTGTCCTCTTTCTAAAATTATTTCCTTCTCTTACTATCTGATTTAAACTTCCTGGAAATATTAGTAATATTGATTATGCCATAAACTCTTAACTTTTTTTAG
Source organism: Cacajao melanocephalus (assembly GCA_963573385.1). Classification (NCBI taxonomy): domain Eukaryota; kingdom Metazoa; phylum Chordata; class Mammalia; order Primates; family Pitheciidae; genus Cacajao; species Cacajao melanocephalus. The sequence continues at coordinate 60,487 of CAUYLG010043106.1, forward strand.
CCAATAATGGAAATGCCTCCAGTATGCCATCATTAAATATTATGTTGGTTTTTATTTGTAGATAAATGATTTTTATTGTATTTAAGTCCCCTCTAATTTTAATTAATTTTTAAAATAATAAATGGAAAAGTTTTGTCTAATGCATTTTTTTAACATTTTTTTGATGGTTTCTGTTTCCCTCTTTGGATATGACAAAATGATGCTTGAAATTAAGTTCCCAATGTTTAAATCATATTTGATGGCTGAAACAAATTCTTGGTCTTGCATTCTCTCTCCCTGTCTTCTCCTCTTTTCCAAGACATGGAACATTATTCAGCCTCCAGGATTCATCTCTAATCTTTGCTTAATGCAAATTCTTCTGAGCATCTGGCCTAATATATCATTGACAAACAGCCCCTTATATTTCTTCATAATATTTTATTCTTTTGTTTTCTTTCTCTTTATTCTCCCCAAAGAAAGGGTGGGAATGAGTGAATTTGTTGCCACTAATGTCCTGGCACAATTCCCAAAATTTATTTTATATTTATTTTGCCTTGATTTATTTTTAAATATTGCTATGACATGAAAATTATCACAAGATAATCAAGATAATTATTACTTGAGGCTAAAATGTATCTGTTTATCAATCTATTAATATTTATCTGCTTTCTCATTTTATCCAGTTTAGAACATTCTTTGGCTCTATCTCTCATTTTAACATCTTATTAAACTCTTCAAAGTTTCACACTTTCATTACTTAGAACTTTTTTTTAATGGAAATACATTTGTATTTCTAATGTAATAAAATATAATTTATGGAATATGTTTAGCAATGATCTTTTAAAAAATTATTTCATGAGTTATGATGCATGTCATGTAGATATGTGATAGGAAGTTACAGTACAAAAAATATGTACTTTGTTCCTTAAACCTTCTGGTCAATTTCTTACAGAACTTAGTCTTTAAAGCTAATTGGCATATGTATCAATAAGCATTTGTAATTATGAACTGATTTATTCAATGAGTGGTCAGATTAGGGCCCAAGTTTCCCAGTTTATTTGGTTGGTTCATTGCTGCCATAGCTCAAATTATTTCATTTGTAGTAGATTCTGAATTCATTCTGATTAACATCTCTGACGTATCAAGGACTTTAGCAGCTGAAGTATGATAGCTCATATTCTATCATCAGCTGACCCTTTCAAAGGATTGTAGATATCCTTAACCCATAAGTGAGTGGCTAATTATGATCCCCAACTTTTATTGAGTTTCTGTTGTTTTGTTCTTTTCCTGTTTCCTAGGTAAGATAGATATATGGATGCCAACCTATGCTTGTGTTTACCTTTACTTAGTTTTGATGGTTTTACTTTTTTCATACCATCTCTCCAGCAATACTTTCTTTAAAAAAAATTTATCCTTTTTCATTTTTTTCTTAGCACCCTTTTCATAGACTGAATTACTTTGCATGCACTATACATTGAATTGACTTAATTTTGAAAAAAGAATTTAGTTAATATCCTAAAATGAATATATAATTTATATACAAATTGAAGAAACATAAAGTTTTAATATTTTATAGTTTGTTTAGGAAAAGATTATTAATATTTCACAACTGAGACTCTTTTAAAAAAATAATTTACTACCCCTACTTAGGATGCGATTCTCTGCATTTTCTGTATATTATTTTCTAATTTTCACAAACAAATTTTGTTTTTGGTGGGATCTTATATTCTGTGCTGAGTCTAGTATTTTCTTCATTGTATAACTAATCTTCTGACCCTCTTTCCATTTATTTCTTTATTTTATTACATCAACACTTTTATTTCAATATTTTTCTTCTGACTTTTACCATATTTTTAATTATTCTAACCCTAAATAATAATAAAGTTGATAAAATTACACATATATAGAGACAGAAATGGCATATATGTTTATATATAAACGTACATTAAAAAAAGAAAGAGAGGTAGTTAGAAAACTACAGTTGAAAGTACACCGAAGCAAAATTTAACAAAAGTAAAAATAATAGCATTTCAAGGACGATCAGGGACCAGGTGCAGTTGTTCACATATGTAATCATAGATCTTCTGGAAGCCAAGGCAAGAGGATAGTCTGTGGCCAGGAATTCAAGACCAACCTGGCCAAAATAGTGAGACTTCATCTCTCTAAAAAAAATAATAATAATAAGCCTGGTGCAGTGGCTAATGCCTGTTATCTCAGCACTTTGGGAGGGTGAGGCTGGTGGACCACGAGGTCAAGAGATCAAGACCATACTGGCCAACATGGCAAAACCCCATCTCTACTAAAAAATACAAAAATTAGCAGGGCATGATGGTGCATGCCTTTAGTCCCAGCTACTCGGGAGGCGGAGACAGGAGAATCACTTCAACCCGGGCGGTGGAGGTTGCAGTAAGCCGAGATTGCACCACTGCACTCCAGCCTGGCAACAGAGCGAGACTCCATGTCAAAAAAAAAAAAAAGTTAATTATTTAAAAAATTTTTTTAAAAAAAGAAGCTGAATATTTTGTCTTACATAAATACATAAAGTTGGAAATACTTTAAAATTGCTAATATTGTAGCTACAATATATTTAGTAAGTGAAAAACTGAAAAAATCCTGCTGTTGTAGAATGAGACTATGAATATTATAGAGACACATTCCACAGATTTAGTTGGAGATAAATTTTTTTTTTGCCTCAAGAAAAATTGTGAAATTAAGTCTATTTTAACTAATGAGTATTTCAAATATCTTTTCTGTATTTATTGTTCTGTAACATTTTCACAAACTTAGTGGCTTAAAACAATGCATATTTATTATCTCACAGTTTCTGTGGGTAGAGTCTGGGCATGGCAGGGCTGTGCTTTGCTCCAGTTCTCACAAGACTGCAATGAAAGTGTCAGTCAAAACTAGAGTTTTATCTGCAGACTCACTTGGAAAGGACCCACTTTCAACCTTACCTCCATGGCTGTTGGGAGGATTCAGTTTCTTTTGGGTTTCTGGTCTGAGGGCCTTTGGCTGGGGGCCCATCCTCAGTTTCTTGTCACATGCATCTCTCCAACATCATGACAGCAAAATAAAGTATCTACTAGCAAAATGGGTTAAAATCTGTTTTAACATATTCACAGAAGTAGGATCCTATTGAGTCTGTTGTATTATTTTGCCTTCAAGCAAGTTTCTAGGCCTGCCCACTCTCAAGGGATAGGGATGACAAAAGAGTCTATCAAGTAGGAGGGGATCTTTGAGGGCCATCTTGTAATTGGCTGCTGCAGTTCCTTTTCTTTTCTCCTCTCCTCTCCAAATAGGCTCTTTCAACAATGTGGATATGTTATCTTTTTTTTTGAAATGGTTGTTAAACCAAGATAACAGGTAAAATGCATGGTGAAGGTAGCGAAAATATTTTAAAAATTCAAAATCCTTACTACCTTGTTTGAAAATAAACCATTTTAAGAAAGTTACATGACTTACTTCAGCTATAGAGTGACATTTCCTACTTTGAAAAAAAATGTGCATTTTATTCATTCTATTTAATAGATATCTTTCTGTTACACAGTGTGAATAATTTAATCTATACATACATTAATGTACATTTAACCTGAAAAGAGTTTGTAGCTAATGTTTTAGATTCTTTCTGGTTTGTTTTAAATTGTGTTTGGGATTTCTTTTAGCCCCTAAACACTAAATTGTTTGAATGAATATAGAAATAAAATAGAACCCATTCATCAAAATGAGCACTAATGCTAAAAGCATACATTGAAATGTAAACCAATGGATTAACATTCATATGGCTTTTCTGCTTCCTGGTGAAAATAGAAAATAAAGAAATCGACTGGTTATTCTCTTCTAGTTTCATTAATTCTTATTTTTAAGAACCATTTTGTTTGTTTAAGACGGTGAATATTGGTAAGAATGGAAAACAATTACTTTTAATCTACGAGGTTCAGAATGCCCTTCACACTGCCTTTCTTACTATTTTATAAGAAAAGGTTATTTACTATAAAAGATAATAATTTAATAATTTAATTAAAATTTTACTGCTGTCTATTTACTAGTTCTGTACTCAGCATGCAAGTCACGTAATACAATTCTGAAAAAAAGAAACCCTTTTATTGATTTTATTTGATTTCATGTCATTCTAGATAATATAGAGCAGAGCTTTAAAACCCTTGTAAACACTATAAATGCTTCAACTAGATAATTTTCTTGGGAGCAAATTTTGAAGGTAGATGTAACTTAAATAATCTAATTATAAATAAGTAATGACCTTACTTTTTTTACCCTTAAATTTTAAATCTGGAAATACATGATTCCAGGACTTTTGACATAAAGCTAAAATACCACTTTTAATGTGTTAAATGTTTTGAAATCTTGTTTTAAAAATGTTAAGTGATGGAACAGACTCTGGTTTTCTAAATATGTATAATAATAGTCTACTTAATTAAATTTATAAAACACAAGTTTATTGATTTTGATCCCCAGCAACAGTTGTATATGTTTTGAGATACAGGAGAATAAAAGCATTTTATAAATGGTCTGTTGAAAATTTTAGTTGGGTGACACATTTAATTCTACCGCTGTTTGTTTATTTATACAGTTTAGTTTATTTTTCTTATCAGAACTGGATAAAGACCTATCAGACCAAATTTATTCCCAATGGCAAAAAAAAAAAAGAAGAGGGGGAAAAAAAAGCCAAACACTTTATTATAGGACCAAACAGTTTCATTTGGCTAAAAATAGAAATACATAATATAGGTAACAGTTGGCATTTAAGGCTGCTGCCATTCAACTTTAATTAAATTTGAGATATCTTTGATGCTGGTGTAGAGAAGCATGATTTTTCTGGTACATATTCACTATATGATGAAGTATGAGTTGTCTATTGAAGTATGCCTATTAATATAAAATATGCTCTACAACAAATGTAAATACTTGATCTCTCCTTTTATTATCTTTCCATGTCTTTCCTATGCCAGTTTTGCTTCTTGAAATGATAAACTTTCTTTCTTGTGGAACTGCCAATAAGTAGCCAACATTTGGCCAGGTAAAGAGTATAAGCTCTGGAGTTGAACAGCTGTTTCACTGGCTTTCAGTGGCATCTTTGGCAGGATATTTGACCTCTAGGGATCTGTTTCCTTATCCGTAAAACAGAGACATCAGAATTATTAAAGTCATATGATCCCTGTAAGCCTTAAATGACTTAATATCTGTAGAACATATGGAACAATGGCTTAAATAATTATGAACATTATGTAAGCATTTGTTATTAATTTTACCTGATTCTTGAATGTTTGTGTATTCTTGAGATTCACTATATGTTTATTCTTCAGTCTTGGCTTTACAACATGTTTCCTAGCATCTAGAGTGTGTCTATCTAACTTCCGTTACTATTGAAATCCATAACTTCTAATATGTATAGACATTTTTGTTTTTTTGTTTTTTCTACCTGTGAACTACCCCTAGTGTCTATCCAACTCACGTTACAACCTGATATGTTACAGGCCATTGGATATTCCTATGGCTTACCTAATGATCAACAGTGCGGGTTCAACATCAAGGCATTTTTACCCTGCTAAGTTCTGAAAGAATGTTCTATGGAAAGTAGTGAATGATTTTGGATTCAATGAGAATTCATTAGGGATACTGCAAATCTAAGATAACTATGAAATTGACTTGCATGGGTCCTTGAAACCTTTGAGAAGAATGTGCATCTACCCACACTCAGCTTACTGCAGTCTATAGTCATGAGACCGGGTTGAAAGTTATGCCTATACCATGTCCTCTGTCTCAGTTCCATACGATTGGCATTAAACAAATGAATATTACAAGGAAAATTTTAGTTCCTACTGGATATCTGCATTCAAAGCTTCTTGCTACCGTGTCTTCGATAATCAGTAATTCTAGTGCTTTTTTGAATATTAATTTTCATCTTTAGAATATTATTTTTCTATATCTCAGGATATTTTCTCACAATTATCAACCTCATATTATGCTAATTAAAGCCTGACACCATTAATATCAAAATATGTCTTTTTAATATGTTCTTAAGCAACCAAATCTTACAAAAAATATATTAGAGTGGTCTATTCTCTGAGCCTCTAATAATTTTGGTTTTGTTCTGTTTTTCTCCAATTACAGTCCTTTTCCCTTACTCATTGTCATATCCCTAGCATCCCACACTGGTGATCCGTAAAATACATTGAATTTTAATGAATATATTTGCTGATTATGTGAGAAATCTTTTAAAATACAAAGCTGATGCTGTTATTCCACTGAGTAAAATATTAAAACAACTTAATCACTCAGTATTACCTACAAATTCATTATCACAGAATGAAAGACTCTTCAGGAGTTGGCCCTGCTTATTGCTTCAAGCTCCCCTGTGATTTCCTTCTTTAAGTGTTGACAACTCACCTTACTTCTCCACCTGGATGAATCCATTTGGTTTTCAAGACTCGGTCTAAATACTTATCTTTTTAATTCCTCCAAGAGCTAATTATTTTCTCCCCTGTGCCAGAAGTATATTCTGTAGCTAAGCTTATCGTAGTCAAGATTCTCTATACTGCAATTATACAATTATATTTCTGTGTCTCCTTGGAGGTGATTGTTTATACAGGGAAGAGATTATATTTTCTTAAATTTTGTGTAATGAGACCATAATCAGTATACAATAAATGTAATAAGAATGATTTAAGAATTAATAAATTGATACCTTGCTGAGGTTCAACATCCCTAAAATAATAATTTGAGCCTGAAATTCCGGGTGATTACATATAAAGGAAAAATAAATTTTCAGGTTTTTAAGGGAAATGAAAATTCAATAAAAATGCATTATTAATCTCCCTGTGAACTGAAAGTATGAATTATTACACTATACTTTTCTCTTTCAGATACTGAGCAAAGTGATACAATAAAAGATTATTCTTATTAAGTACATAACCAAACAAATTAGGCAAAATGCTACTTTTATTAAAACATATTGTTATTTGTTAATAGACAAGATATACATTTTTGAAAACTGCAAAGAAAAGAATGGTAATTTTACATTAGTTTAAATGATAAAGAAATTATAGTGCAATCTTTAGTGTTAGCTTCTCAACTAGTATCATTTTACTGTTTTTATCTATGTGGGATCTGTAACAAGTGAATAGTAACAGTTATATTTAAACTTAAATTTCAAAAACTCAGAAGAGTTGCTTTTGTATGTAATTTGTGAATTTAGTCAGTTGCTTTTTGTTCTTAATGTTTTTACATTTCAAATGTGACTTTTCAGTAAATGGAAATATTGTATTTACTTTTTTAGATATTTATTACAATCGTTTTCTTGAAATAAAAGCTGAATTCCCTATTCAAAATAGGTCATAGACCTAAATGCAGAATCCAAAACTTTAAAAATCCTAGAAGGTAACATAGGAGAAAACCTAGAACAACTTGAGTATGGCAATAACTATTTAGACGGAATATCAAAGGCATGTTCCATGAAAGAAAAATTAATAACCTGATTTTAACTAAAATTAAAAACATTTGCTCTGTGAAAGAAAATGTCAAAAAATGAGAAGACAAGCCACAGTCTGGAATAAAATATATGCTTCTTATCCAAAATATAAAAATAACTCTTAAAAGTCAAAAACTGAGGTGGGTGGATCACGAAGTCAAGAGATTGAGACCATCCTGGCCAACAGGATGAAGCCCTGCCTCTACTAAAAGTACAAAAATTAGTTGGGTGTGGTGATGCACACCTGTAGTCCCAGCTACTCGGGCGGCTGAGGCAGGAGAATTGCTTGAACCTAGGAGGCGGAGGTAGCAGTGAGCCAAGATTGTGCCACCACACTCCAGCCTGGTGTAAGAGAGAGACTCCATCTCAAAAAAAAAAAAAATTTTTAGAGCAGGAACCAAAGGAAGTAAAGTACACTTGGAAGAGGGCCAAGCTGGCAACTTGAGAAATTCAAGTGCACAGTTTGACTTTATAAATGGCCGTTCTTCGTGCTGAGTGGCCTGCTAGTAGTTGAAAGGGGTCTTATGCACAGTGTGGTTACTGGAGTTGTGTGCATGTTCACTTGAGGCATTTTTCACTTAGCAGTTGAGTTTTTCTAGGAGAAGGTCTTCTACCAGTTAAACCAGTTTCAGGTGTTTCTATCTATTAAGAAACTGTCTTTCCCTGGTGCCAGCTGTGACTAATTATTATTTTAGTGATACAGTGTAGCAACCACCTGACCATCATCTGATGGTCTCCTGACACTTCTGGTTGGCCAGTGTTGTGGGGGTTGCTCTTCTACCCTGCTCATATCTGACTAACTACATACTGTAACAAAACTGTGGATATAGTAAAATGATGAGTGGCAATATCTATCAAAATGATAATGACAGTTTTTACAGAAATAGAAAAAAAAGCAAAATTAGTGTAAAAGCACATCACCATTAACCCCATAAATATGTACATTATGAGTCAGTTTTAAAATTTGTAAAAAGTTAAAAAATCCCCAAAATTGTTTAAAAAAAAGCAAGTGGTTTCCATGGATTACTGGGGAGAGAGAGATAAATAGGTAGACCACAAAGGGTTTTATGGGAATAAAACTATTCCATATGTTACTAAAGTGGTGGCCATATGTCATTATATGTTTTTCAAAAGCCACAAAATATACAACACTGAAAGTGAACCCTAATGTAAATTATGATCTTTGGAGATAATGATTTGTCAGTATAGGCTCATCAGTTGTAACAAATGTACCATTGAATTTTGGGATGTTGACAGTACAGGAGGTTGTACATTTGTGAGGACAGAGGACATACAGGAACTCTCTAAACTCTGTGCTTGCTTTTACTGTGAACCTAAAACTACTCTAAAAATGAAGTTTATTGATTAATAAAAGCATTCAGCTGAATAAAGATATATACTAGGAATAAATGAGATTTCCTCTGTTTAATTAGAATGATTTAAACTTGAAAAGGCAAATAAACAAAAACCTGAATTTCTGTCTTAATATTATTATGTGTAATATATAATTTGAAAATCTTTACAAACATGAAATTTCTCTTTATTTCCGCTCTAAAATTATGGAGACATGAGTATAATACTCAATGTATTCTTTCAGAGTTGGCAATCAAGCAATTGGTTTTCGTTTACTTAGTTTGGAAAAGCTATAAAAATCTGTATTTGTAATCATGGACTAATAATTACACAAATTGTTTTATCTGTGATTCCATATATTACTCTTAAAATTAATGTCAATCTCCTGGGCTCGGTTACCCCACTGTTGAATACTACAACTTCTGCCTATTTTCTCTTTCTTGCAGAGTTTATTATCACTGTATAATAGGTTGAGGGAGTGTTTTAGTTCATTCTTATAATTTATTTGGTCTTTTCTCCTTTTATGAGTTCAATTCAGTTAATAGTATTTGTTTAAAGTGCCTGATTTAATCTTTTTCAGATATGTCTAGACCAAGGTGATGTCTTTCATTGAAGATATCAACTTTTAATAAACTACTTTAGATACTCTGTCTTGCTTTCATAGTTATACAATAATATTTCATTGTACATTATACTTTTGTCTATGCTTATTTCTCTTCCTGGAAAAGTAAGCTTTGAAAAGCTCATACTGTATATTGTTTATTCCCTGTATCTTTGCATCCTAGCATAGTGTATAAAGTATAATGGGTTCCCAGAAATTTGTTTACATAATTGTCCTTATATTATTTCATTTTAGAACAGTTTATTGAATGTAAATTAGTGTGAGTGAATGATGGCTTAATGTGAATTAAAGTGATGATTTTTTTCAGTTAGCTATAAAACTGAAATATAAAAACACGAAAGAACTCAGCGAAAATAAAAGCTAAAAATGTAGTTTAGAGTTTCAAGAGTTTAAAAACTATTCCTTTCAAATGCAAAAACTGGACTGTTGATTTTTATATTTTTTTGGTGTGTGTGTTGTTGTTTTAACTTCAAAAGCATTACTTTGATCAATACTGGCTTTTGAAACAGAGTGCAGAGTTTAGCCATAAATTATAAAGTGGGGAAGGATTGATGACATAGACCTATTTTCTTACTACGCAAAAAAGAGATTAGAAAAAAATGTTATTGACTCTAAAATTATGGGAAAGCAAGCTTATAGACAATGAGCTATATTATACAATCCCCAAATAAGGGAATTCAGGACAACATAGGAACTGCATCTGTCTTTTAATCTAGAATTTTTGGAAGAGTCAGCCTGAAAGAACACACTGCAACAACATGGTTGGCCATATTAGAGTAAAAATGCCAAGAGAACAGCTGTTGGCAGGGAGAAGGTTAAGAAAGTACCTAAATTTTATATAGCTTCTGGCAGATCACAGAAGACATTTAGTTTGGTTCCGCATGCTCAAGTGGAAAAAGGAGTGTTACCATCACGTGTCCACCATGTTTTAAGGTGAAATGAGTACACAGCATGGCTGACACATTAACCAAAGTGTGGGATGTAAGTGAGAACCCGAAGACCATCAGAAGAAGGATCCAGTATGGCAATCTGCTCAACAAAGGAAACTGGTGAATTCCTAGGAAACATGCTTTTTTCTGGCTTCTGTGCTGTGATTACTTATGTAATAAAGCAGGTACCTACAGTGAAATAATCAAAAATTAGATGCTTCTTGTCTCATGCCAAGATCTTATCAGTGGATAATTGTTACATGAGAGTAGGGGTGAGGCAAATGCAAATATTTATTTATTACCTGTAAATTACAGGAAGCCAGACATCCCTGTAGAAGAATTTACACAGTAAAACTTATTTTTTCAAAAAGAGAATAGTCTGTGATAAAAACATCCTCATGAAGAGTTCTTCTTTTTTCCTTATGTTGTGTTTCATTTCAATGTCCCTAATACATTTTCCTTCTAGCAGACATTGCTTGAATTATCTCTATTCTTCGCATAAAATCTAAAAACAGGAAATATCGAGACTGTGTTAATTTCTTTTCAACCAGGAAACCTCTTTATTCCTGGAAAAATTTGCCTATTGCTTCTCCAAGAACAAGCTCCTTATAACAAAATATATAAATTAAGGCAACTTTTAATGAGTTAAGATTAACTTCTTCTCTCCCAGTCACCTAAATGGGTTTCTACCTGCCATGTACTCGCCTAGCCAAGCAGGCTTACTCAAATGTTATGAAAGAATGGAAGAAGATTTACCCCACAGTGGCTACATGTCCACCTATGTTTTGATGTACACTCGGAAGTAGTTGGAAGTTTCTCTAAATATATCGCATTTTGTTTCACCTGGAAGGCTGCTCTCTGCCCAGTCATTTCTTACTGGTATTACTTTCTTGTAGATCTTTTTTTTTCCTTCACTCTCTTCTTTTACTAGTTCTGTTCCAATTTAAATACAAAAGTTTACTTCTGGGAAATAGAGCTGTCAGTAAAATAACATTTAATAGACCATTGGTTTCCATTATTGCTTTCTGATAGTTATTTTTTAAAATATATGTTTCCCAGTCATAAACTGATTTAACTATTTCCCAGAAGTAAACTGATTTAACTATTTATTTTCTCCTCTTGATTATTCTCAGTAACTCTAAATAGCATACTTGCATCACTGTTTCTTGCACTAATTGTAGATATTTTATATTAACTCACTATGACATATGAAGCCATAAACCCTTTCTATTAATATTATTTCCAGTATTCTTCTACCAATGTTCCTCTGTAACTGTTGGCCTCTTAGTTTTTCACAGTATCATTTAATTCTTCTTTATATAAGAATAAAGATAATACCTACCTGTCTCCATTTCTCTCTTTGGCTTCCTAACTTTTGCAGCTGTATGTTTACTTTTACAACATCAAGATTAACAATATTATATATTGATAATATTTCTGTCTTCTGTGTGTTATTTTTCAGGGTAATTCTTAAAGTGAAAAAAGCAAATTTTATGTGATTACTTATTCATATTACTGTAGAACAAGTCATATGATAAAATTTTGCTTTTTTTTCAATAAATCCAATGTCTCTAGTCCTATATAATTGTGTGCATAAAGTTCATAGCTTTTTATTCAAATAGTGTGTCTAAATTCAATCTATCATTACAGGCATTCCATACTTTAGCTTCCTGCAAATGTGTATTCTATAATTTTTTTGTATGTTATCTCAACACTGTCTGGTTTTCCTTTTTATTTTCGAATGAAAGAAGTAAATCCTGTTTTCCACAGATCACTAATATTTTCATTGTATACCTATATTTTTAAAAGTACCATCTCACGATAATCAACATCACTAGTTTGTAAGCGCGAACCTGAAGACCATCAGAACAACTGAAAATTGACACTGAAAAGGCAGTGGTAGTGGACACAAAGGTAACATATTGGAGAGAACGTATCCTCCACTATGTTTTTTAATGTTATAAAGTAGAAAAGAAGAAACTTGATTTAAAATTCCATTAGGAATTATGATTTTCCACATTTCACATTTTCGGATTGTTAGAGAACCCAGCAAAAAGAGTAGTCTCATCTCTGTTCAATTATGCTTCATTGGGTAAATATGTAAGAGATGAGGAGTTTCGCATATTAACTTGCCCTCCCACTGTAAATAAGTTAATTATATTTGATCCCTAGGATCAGTGTATTTAATCCTACAATAATGAAGATATTTAGCTTTAGCTGGTATAATGAACAATTTCCAAATGCCAGAGGATTAATCAAATGAAAGATTATTTCTTATTTATTTTTTTCTTACTTGACTATCTGATGCTAGTGAGGAATCTGTTCTAAGAATCTCCAAGCAGTTTTTAAGAACTTCTGGGCTCCAGAATCCTTCTACTGTGTGGCTTTCTTATCTCAAAATCTTCACTGCTAACCACTAGTATGGAGGCTAGGTCCTCAACGAAGAATCTTGCAAGAAATTTTAAGGCCAAGAGAGAAGTTGAGTGTATCACTACTTTCTACATTCTATCTGCCTCTAGAACTAATTATAGTGTACCAATTTAATTACATAGAATTGTGGAAAATGTAATCTTCCTGTATATACCATAAGAGAAAACAAAATTGATGAGAATCTATACAATCATATTAGCAAAACTCCACGCATTCTGACTTTGCCATATGCGATGTCAGGATAGATTGCTTCTCCTTGGAGGATTAGTCACGCAGTTAACAAAAATGTGTGTGGGAGTTCTTTGAAAGATACTGAAAAAGAGGGGAAAGGGAGCATTGCTCATTGTTTGGAATACCAGAAATCTTACTTTACTGTGAAAAACAAACAGAAAATATTAGCCCACTATTTTTGAATCTCAATAGAATGCCATATGCTATCTCCTCTATTAAACAAGAGGAGATTGTCTTTAGAGAGCCTTCTCTATAATTTTCCAAGGATTAAAAAAAGACTCTTTTTTCTAAAAAATAAATACCCTTGCTTTTCTTTCTCTTTATGCTTTATTGCATTTGTACAATTGACTACTTTCTTTCAGTTTGGGTTTTTCTAGATTTAGAGTCATTTCTTTCAGGCCATACAAATGCCAGTCAAATGCTGTTTTTGTAGTCAACTTGCTAAATTACAGGTAACTCAGCCAAGAAGTAGGTTAAGTGGCGTTCAGGTGAGTTTGCATTACTCTAGAGAGTCATGTAACTGGATAAAAATCAGCCCTCAAATGCAATAGAGTGTTATTTATTGTGGTATATAAGCATATAAACATGACAAAGTGAAGCTGTTAAAACAATGAACTATGATTCCCCTAAGGATTTAGAGCACAATTTAATATTTTACAGCACCAGGCTTACTCTTAGGAGTATCTGATTTTGTCATATATATATATATATATATATATATATATATATATACACACATATATATATTTTAACTTCTCATTCTCTCTAGTGGTTCCTGGCTTTAAGGAACCTCAGTGTTGCTTTATTTACTAATACTGAGACCCATGATTAATGAAGGCTTAATATCTGAGATCATTTGTTCTCACTTGGAGTCCCTATTAAATTATAGAGTCTATGTATTATTTTAACATAACAGGAATCCAACTAAGGTAATATTTATGAATTGTGAAGCAAGACATACATTCTGTAGCGTGGAGTCTGCCAGGAGCTGGTACACCATAGAAGGAATTCAGGAAGATTCAGATGTTATCATATTTCTACTGCAGACCTCTTTCCAGAGAGAATGTGGGAGAGCAAGTAATGAAAAAGCAAAAGTATGAGTAAAAGTGAGAGAGAAAGAGAGAGAGAGAGAGAGAGAGACAAATAGAGGGATTGAATGTAAAATAGAAAAATTTATTTTACTAAGGAAGACAAATACTTTTGCATATTATGGGCAATTGAAACAAGTGCCTTGATCTTAAATTTTAATGTTTAACATCCATTTAACTCTTTTTATTGTATCTGGACATATTCACCCTCAGAATTTAGACACATTATTTTACTTCTTAGATTTCTTATTTGAAATCTAAGAAAAAACAGAAACAGAATTACTAAGTTTTATTTCAAAAATGTATTGGGGAATTATATTTAATATGCTTACATCTTACAAATAATAATGTCATTCTGTCATATGAATTAGTCAGTAATATTATTATAAAGGAGAAGAGCTAGATTAGACAATTATTCACCAATTTTGACCAACTCAAGAAACATAATTTAGGAGTTCATCATTTGGACGTTAGGTTATTGCATAAGTTTATTTCTTTTCTCCACACATGATTCTGTAGATGATTACATAAATTCATGAATGAGGGAAAACAAAGTAATCTGCTTACAAACTTAATTTTTATTTGACCATAAAGTCCGTACATAATCATTTAGTGGAGAAGACCAGTGTCTCACAGTTCACTTTTTGTGTACTCTTACTTTGTAAATATCATGTGGTAAGATGATAGATTATTTTTCAGTGTGCCTTCCCCAGAAATGGTAGCCTGAGGCAGAGTGCTTAGTTACTGTTACTTATTAGGTAGTACAGTACCAGTGAGTAGAAGTGAGGCTCAGGAAGGTGAAGTGTGGGTTAGGAGGGAGAGCCAACATGAGGCTATATTAGCAAGCTGCCTGCTAATTGCATGATGCCTTAGGATGCCCCCAAAGAAACCAGAAATTTACCACTTCTCAATTTATATGGGGTGACCACCATGTGGTGAGAGACTTGGAACGATTTATCCATGGTTTTCTATCTCTCACTGATAAAAGTTTTGCTCTACTGAGTGTTAACTCCCAACTACTTCTGAGTCTCATGTAGTCATCCTTAGGGAATCGTCTGGGCTGGAGCTGCAGGCACGAGGCACAGTTGTTGAAGTTGCCGTCGTATGGGGTAAGTCAGAGCTCACACAGATCTAACCACTATAGGGACAGCTAAAATCAAATACTGGTAAGGCCTGGGAGAGCTCAAGTGGCCCATGTGGGAAGAATACTGTATTCCAGATAGCACAGCACTGTTACCCTACTGCCCTCCACAGCTGGCTTCTATGCTATAATCTGGGGCCTCTGTAGTTGTGAGAACAGTGTACCTTCCTTTATTTTCCAAGCAAAGAAGGGGAGGGTAGGGATACTAATTCAATCAATAATTCCTTTAAGGTGTTAGGTTGCCTCAGTCTTAGAAACATGCAAGAGACAAGATTAACAAACTCAAGCTACAGCCTTTACTGCTACCTCTGGCCTAACCCTGACACCAGTATCAGTATATATCATCTTTTTAATCTCAGCACTGTTCTAGATTCCCCTCACCCTTTCCAGTACCCTGGAGAGTCTGTTAACTAGTGGGGTGACCTCAGATCTTTATTCTTGAGAGGTCTGAGACTGTATTAACCTTGTATTTGTTAGGCCTTGTCGGCTGGAATTCCCATACAGCAGGCTAGGCAGGGTAGTACCAAGAGTTGTCCCAGAGAATTCCCTGGGCTCCAGTCATTCTCCTTCTTATTGCTATTGTCTTGCCTTCAGAACAACAAGACTAGTTTTCATAGTAATAAGATTGCTAACATACTGTCAAAAGGGGCTTAAGGCGAATTGATTGTATTTGGAGGTTGTTGATCAGAGGAATCCTTACTATGACACCTAGTAGAAGTCTTTATTCCCTAGTAACCAGGCCTTCAGCATAGAAGCGACTGAGATTTCCAGAGTAGGGAACACACAAATTTCACATGGTGGATACTGACGGTTAAGGTAGGAGGGACCAATCCTCTTTCCACCCATGGTTTCTGAGACAATATGCTGTTGGGATTATGTTAATTGAAGATTCATCAAATATACATCTGGAAGCATAGCACTTCAGTTCTGCTGCATATTTCCTTGAGATGGAACCTTAACTGAGGCTTTACTAGGCCAATTATGTAACTATTAGGCTGAGTGTCTCAATGAGGAACATGAAATCACCAGTACATTTTGTGTTCATATGCCTATCGTCATAGCTTCTGTGTCAGAAAATGGTCCCCTTGGTCTGATGCAGTGCCATGTGGTATTGCATATTAATAGATGAAAAATTTTGTAAGTCCTTGGATGGTGGTTAGCAGATTACTTTGTAGGAATCACAGGAAGGAAAGAAAGGAAAGATAAATCATGGTCCTGAAGAGATATTGAAGGCATTAAAGAACTTCCCCATCTTGGATAGAAGTCATATAACCAACCTGAAGCCTGGTTCCTGCAAGGAATTGTACTCTGTTGAAGGCTCATTTTTAGTACTTGTTGTTGGAAATTCAGAATATCCATCAGTGCAGTAGATACACCATCTTCGTTGAGAGGAGCCATCTGTTGGGTTCACGCTGTTCCTGCCACCACCGTAGACACTGTTCATTACGGGATAGGGGGCTGAAGACAGACGTTGGCTGACATTTATGTGATAGATCATGTTCATTCATTGTTGAAAGTCTCCTCTGCAAGTTGATGCTCTCTGATGATCATTATGAAAAACAGAGATCTACATATTTTGTGACAGTAGCCATATTAATTAGCTCTTTATTCGATTTTCTTACTCTCAGTCTTCCAATCTTGCTTCCTTCAGGCCTTTAAACTGGAAAGTTATTTTTTTCTTCCTCAGGAATACAAGATTATATTTACCTCAGAATTCTTTTTTTTTCCCCTAGCTTTTTGTGATGACTAATATAATGTATTGATATGCTAAAATTTTCTGTAAAAATATACCTCAAAGGAAGGTGATTAGTGCTATAGTGATGTGATAGTCAAGAGTCTAGTTTAATATTAATTTTAAAATTTGGTTTTGTTCTGTGTAGGGAAGAAAAAGTAAGATATTTTCCTTACACATTGCAAGGGTCATGACTGAGAACCCCTATATTAAAAGACGCATTAACAAGGGAAAAGCATAACAAATTCATTTATTTTCATGTTTACATAACACATGTTATTCAAAAATGAAGACTCAAAGAAACAGAGGGAAAAAAGCATATTTTTTTTGCTTGGATTTGAGGAAGGGAAGCCAGGCAATTGTGAATGAACAAAATGGATATGATCTAATGGTAATAAAATGAAGAGGGGACACAGCGAGGACTGTTTGTTCAGATTCTTCTTGGCGTCTTTGTGTCTTCAGTTCAGAGATGAGGACATGTTTTCCTCTGGGAACAGGAAGAGTCCCTCTGGAATGACTAACTTATGGACTCCTTTAAACGAAGGTCAGAGAATTCCTTAATGGTTTGTTTCAGGAGAGAAAGGCAGGAGACTGTTTGAAAGACCTTTCTGCTTCTATTTCCTCAAATGCCCAGGCACCATATTTTGGGATAGCATGTTCCAAACCCCATCACTTTGTTTGTATTTTTTACATTATATAGTTGATGATATTTAAGTTTTATAAAAATTATTAGAAATAGTTAAGTTTGTTTCGTTTTGAAGACAAAATAGCTTAAAGAATGTACTAGAATTCAAAGTTGGTATAAGTCACTGTTCAAAAGATGAAGTCAGCGTAATGATAACAGTCAATCTTAGTAAATGTTAAAGTTGTGTATAAAGTACTTTTATTTGGGCTCATTTCATTCACCCAACTAACAATTCTAATAAATGACATTAGTATTTTCATTTTACAGGTGAGTTATTATCAATAATGCTATACTTTTGCCATTATGAGCAGTAGCTCAAACCAATGTTGTCAAATTCCAAATCCAGAGATCTTGAAAATATATGAAGTTTATAAATTCAGCTTACAAATATTAATGGAGAAACTTAGGTGTCAGAGACACAGCAGTGACTCAAACAAATTCAGGTTCTAGTGGAGATTCAAAATAAACACATACATAATATGATATGAGTAAAATCAAATGTTAAGAAAAATAAAGCAGGCTGAAGAGATAGTAACAGAGGAGGATTGGTGTTCAAGGAAGTTCCACCTGAGCAAACATCATTTGAGCAAATGATTGGTCAGTTTTTGTTTTGACAAATAGAAAGTTAAAGGATTCACTTATCTTACATGTGCTCTTAGTTCTCATTATTATAATACATATAATACTTAAATTTCTATAAGATTTTACAAAGATTTACTAAATGTAGTAAACTTCAAAGGCAATGTATATAGTCATGTAGAATTGTGAGTAAAATTAAATTTAATAACTTAAATTTTATACTCATTCTGATATTGGTAGCTACAGATTTTTATTAATTTTCTGTTGGTCATATATTATAGGAAAAAGAAATATTATAGAAAGTTGTTTTCCTGAGAATTAAAATCTATAGATGCCTATACATTTATTTAATTTTGATATGGTACCACCCTGAGACATTTATGTCAGCTTTAGAATTCTCTCCTGGATCAGATGAGACTCACTCCATAGTATTCTACCAAATTTAGAAATAATCAACTCCGTGTGGCAAATCAAGGCCTAAAGGAAATGCCTCTTAATCTTTAGATTAACGTGTCTACTCAGCGTTTAAGGTGTAATTTCAAAATAATGGAATTGCAACACCCTTTTACTTTCCTACCAAGCAATATAAAATTAAGAGACCTGAAACAGATTTAATTCTAAAATATATCCGTCTAACATATTTAATAGCAATGCTAAATCCTTTGAACTGTATGCCTTTTTATCCTAATTGAAATAAATAATTGCTTCACAATGTGCTAACAGTTTTTAGATCTTAAATTTAAAAGGGGAAGAAAATCTTGTTACTTTCTTGTAATGGGGTCTGGGAAGCTGATGTAACTCCAATGCCTGAAGAAAAATACTTTATGGAATCTTGAAAAAAAAAAGTCCACTCTGGAAATAGAAGTTTTACATAGATTTTTCCCAGGCTATTAGCCCTAGACAGTCTGTGATAATTAGCTTACCATAGATGACTATGGTAAGGAGTCACATGCTTTCTTATATAGCTGAATCAGTGCAGGCTAACCAAGCTGATGGGCATACTTCCATTTCTAGCTCCACGTAAAGGTGTCATTTGATTGCCCAGTGCTGTGTAATTATTGTTTCTTCCTGGGATATTAATCTTGACCTTAGAGAACTGCGGTTTTAAACAAAAGCCTGCTTTTAAAAGTGACAGAACAATCTCTGATCATTTTTTCCACACATTTTAAATGACATCAGATGCTTACTCATATTTTGTTATAATTAATTATAATTTGTACAAAGGTGGTCATTTTCCAATATAAACTTTTATAGACAAAATCAAAAACACTAAAAAGTGTGGATACTGTTTCTTAATATTTTAAAATTAACACTCATATATATCTCCAATACCTTTGTTTAAATAATCCCTTCATGTATTGCTATAACTAAGCCATTTGCCATGTGCCTATCTTATAAGATATGGTGCTTTCTGGAATTAGCAAGTCTTTGGTATGGCCCACTCATCTAAAAAGTCAGGAGAAATAGCAGCTTTTATGACTTCTGAGCAGGCCTTTCAGAGCATCAGCTCCAATTGTGTAAGAGGAAATATATACCAAAGTCATACTAGCATGTGCATAAAGGCCATGGTATATCATGCAATGAAGATTGTATTTTTCTGTGAATGTAGTGAAGGCTTTCTGGCAGTAGAGAGCTTTATCCTTTAAAAAAAGTCACTGTGTTAGCAGAGTAGAGAATAAATTAGAGAAGGGGGAGTGTTTTGATTCAGAACAATTGAGAGGATGGTGTACAAATCAAGAAAATAATTATAGAAGGCTTAATCTAAGGTAGTAAGAAGTACAGAGCGAGACTTGAAAGATAGTAAGAAGATAAAACCAATATAACATGGTGACTGAACTGGGAGATGGAGAACGATGAAAATGTTTAGTTCACTGGCTTGGGTGACTGAGTGGATGAATGCACCACTTACTGACATGGGAATTGTATATTGAAGGAACAAAGAGCAATGCTGGAAAGGGCACACATTTTTGTTTAAGCACATTAATTTAAAATGTCTGTGGTATATACAAGTGTAAATGTTTCGTGAACTGTTTAGTATCTTGGAGTACGATAGGCTGAGACGGAGATTTAGGAGTCAGTGATTATATATGCTTATTAAATAACAATAATAGAAGTATTCATGCATCTGTTTTTGATAAAGAAGAGTGAGGAGGACTGAGGTCAGACTCTGTGAAGCTTAACATATAAGTGATGTGTCAAAGACTAGGGACCCATGAAAAGGATTTTTTTAAAGTCATTTGAAACATGGGTTGAAATCTAAAATTTTGACTTCATAAATCAAAGGAGAAGAATGTTTTTCACCTTCTCATTCTTAATATAGTACTTGACACATTAAAATTTCACTATACATCTTCAAAGAAATCCAGCTCAACCATCAGGTCTTACCTAATATAAGCTTCCTGTAAAGTTTATGGGAACAGCAAATGAAGGAACATTTGTAAAGGCATATACATAATTCCCAGAGAGATCAGTGGCTGTCTAGCAAGATGCTGAGGAAGTGAAATGGAGGCATTAAACCAATGCTGCCTCTCTACTACTTACAATCATATAAGACATTCCAGATGATGTATTTGAGTGAAAGATGGGTAGCAGTCTCTGTGAAGTTATTAGGCTGCTTTCTCAAGAGGTGGTAAGTGACTGGGATTGGATGTTGTGAAACCACTGTGTATTCATAAATAAGTATGGATTTTGATACATTTGTGTCCCATATAAAGTCAAAACATCAACCCTAAATGTAGACTTCTGCTGGTCATAATTCAAAGGAAAGAAAAATAGAGAGAAGCAAAACATACTGGTTAAATAAATCAGGCTTGTGGTATGATCTGCCAGAATTCAAGTATATGTTTCCAGCACTTCCTACTTGTTTGAATTTATCTTCATGGACCTTAATTTCCTCATCTGTGAAATGTAGGTGTTAGCACTTCCTATACACAGCCTTGAGGATTGAAAGAGAAAATATTTGTAAAGTGTCTTAAACAGGACATAGCACATGTAAGCATTCAAAAAAAGAAGTAAGATATACCAAAAATTAGAGACCCAAAAGAGAAAAATAAAACAATCCCAGATGGGAAAAATATTAATGCTGATCTATGAATTTTTATGGAAACAGGTTATCTTTAAGTAAACCTATGTTTCTAAAAACAATAAACTAGGGAGAAATAGAATGTTTTGATGAATTAGATATCTTGATGAAACTAGTCAGAAGCCATTTGTGAGAACAGATAAGGGAACACAGCCTTTGATGGACGTTCTGGCCGTTAAGAAGAAAAAATGCTCACAGTTGAAGCCACAAGAAAGCTAGTTAACCCAGCTAGAAAATTATGCTTTTTCCATGGGAACATAGTAGTAGCAAAACCCAGAAAGAAAACTTATTTCAGGATCTCTGAGAAAAAGCAGTAATAACATGGGTCAGGACAACAAAACAAAACTAATGAAAATAAAAATAAAAAAAAGACAAAAACTGAGAATATTGCAAAATAGGATACATGTAGCTCAACTCAATATGTAATCATAAGCTTGTGAGCTTGAAACTAAACTCTTCTAGATATTCATTGTTTGAAATTGGAGACTTCTTTCTACCGCTATAAAAGGTGGGATGTACCTGACAGATTACAAGCACAGTGAAAAGATTAAGAGAATATATTACTAAATAGGGAAAATGGGGAAATATAAGGAATCATGGTTTTTACATCTGAAAACTCCTTTTAAAATACACTAGTGATAAGTACAGAAATTTACCTAGGAAATTAAGTCTCCAGGTGAGACTTGTTTAGGGTAAATTCCAAATTGTTCCGAAGGCATCAAACTTCTAATCATCAGACAATTTTTTCTAGAGTTGATTTTAACAGAGATACCATTTTCTACATGTCAGCTCCTGTGTGTTCAGGCTCATAGTCTTGGCAATTTTATACATGCTGCCAAGTAATATCTTTATGGTTACCTAATGGGTCCCCATAGAGCTACAGTGAGTTTAGAGGCTGAGAGACAATCGGTTACATTTTCCATGTCTTTTTGACATTTTTGTTGCTTTTCTCTAATTTCTTTTAAAATTGTGATCTCTAAACAGTATTGATTTTTATAATAAGTTATAATGTATAATGATTATACTGCATTTTTTATAGCTTTAAATAACCTTATTGCAGTTGAGTGTAAAATCCCTGTGTCATTTGCTGTTGCTATAGTTTTGGTCCTCCAATCTCTGGTTTATCTAGTTATTATCATAGTTAACTTCTTAGTCAAAGCTTTTATTAGCTTGATTCTGAGTTATTGTAATTGTTTACAACTAATTTTTTTATTCTAGTTCATTTTACAAAATTTTTGGTAATTTTTCTTAAGCAATTCTCTTTGTGTTAATTCCTCCATTTTCCTCCCCCTAACTAGCATCAATCTTCCCTTTTTCCCAAACTTTCCTTTGGAAATTTCTTCCTCCTTCCCACCAGCTCCACAGTATTTAGATATGGAGTTTAAATAAGTTTGGTTTCCTGCCATTGATACAGAAATAAGCTCTGATTTGTGGAAGCTACTCATTATACCTCATACCTCTATCACCAGTGAGGGACTTAAGAATGAATACCTAAGCTATTAGGGAAAAATGATGCCTCAGTTTGTACTTGGGGCTTCTGGGAAAAAAGTTTCTTCTTTCCTGGAAGGAGTAAAAGAAGTAATTTTTCTTCTTGAGCACATTGCAGGGAGAGTGTGTGAGATCTAAAACGATTGCAGCCATTTTTGTAATTAGGGAAACTAATTTTAGGATGAAGTGACACAATTGAGTAAGGAGAGTTAGGAGATGGAGCTTTGATTGGTATAGCAAAATTCCAATGATGTCATGATTAAAGGCAGCTCTACCTCTGATCTTTGCAATCACATAAGCCAGTAAATCCCTGTGTTGGCTTAAAGCCATATTGACTTACTGCTTTCTTTCTCAATCAAACGTACTTTATCAGATAGAAGATATTTTTGGTCAGTGATATCATATCTAAATTTTGCCACTGCTACTTTGAATTCTGTTCCTACTGAGACACTTAACACCCCACTATTCCTAAATTGGAATGTGAACTGCTTACTAGTAATTTCTATTTTTCATGAATTTTTAACAAAAATGTTACACCTAGTGCTATGGTTTGAATGTGTCTCCTCCAAAATTCAAATGTTCCCAGTGAGATAGTATTTAGATGTGGCGCTTTAAGAGGTTGGAAGGCCATGAGGACTTCTCCCTCATGAATAAGATAAAGGCCTTTATGAAAGTATTTGCATGCAGCATTCAGTCTCTTGCCCTTCTGCTTACTGTTACGTGAAGATGCAGCCTCCCTCCCTTCAGTAGGATGCAGCCCTCGCCAGACAAATCTTTTACGTCCTAGCCTCCAAAACCATGAGAAATCAATTTCTGTGCTTTATAAATTACCCAGTCTCAGGTATCCATATCCTAGTATAGTAGCACAAATGGACTAAGACAACTAGTTAATATCCATGTTGTCTCATAAAAATTCTACATGGGTTGTTGACAAAGAAGTAGTTTATTCTAACAATGTTGAAAATGTTAGTCAACTCAATTTTGACATTTATTTGACACGTCACATTTTCCTTTTGCTAACCATGAGATTTTTATAATTTTTAAAGCTAATCAATTGGACAGTTATATATTTCAGACCATATTGTTTTCAGGTTTTGATGTTTCCTGTAAAATTCGTATCACAACATAGATAAAATCCTACCTCTTTTTTTATGATTTGGTTGCCATAGAAAAAGTTAGACTTATATAAAAATATAGGCTTTGCCAAGAGTATTTGTGACTACTGTTTTGCATCATGTGCTTATTATTATTATTATTATTATTTTTATTATTTGAGATGGAGTCTCACCCTGTTGCCCAGGCTGGAGTGCAGTGGTGTGATCTCGGCTCACTGTAACCTCAGCCTCCTGGGTTCAAGCAATTCTTCTGCCTCAACTTACTGAGTAGCTGGAATTACAGGCACGTGCCACCACGCCTGGGGAATTTTTCGTATCTTTAATAGTGTTGGGGTTTCTCTACTCCTTGTAGAGAATGAGTTGGCCAGGCTGGTCTTGAACTCCTGACCTCATGATCTGCCTGCCTCGGCCTCCCAAAGTGCTGGGACTACAGGTGTTAGCCACCATGCCTGTCCATGTGCTTATTTTTGACTTTGAGAAAGAATTGCAAGAAAAATGGCTGGTGGCAAATATTTCATTTTGTCGAGTTCTGGATTGCAGCTTCCAATGAAATGGGGATCTGAAAGTTTGGAAAAGAATGAAAATAGTGTAATGAGTATAGGAGTAGATTTCTTTAATAATGAAAAACACAGAAGCAAAACACACTCAAATGTTAGGTTGGTGCAAGAGTAATTGTGGTTTTTGTCACTGAAAGTATTATAAATTATTGCTGATCTTAATCTTATATCAATATCCTGAGAGTTTGTTTATATGCAGCGATAGTAACTCAAAGCATTTGAACAAATGGATTAACCTCTCTTTTAAGTCACTTAATTCTAATGGTACCTTTAACAAAACTTATAAAACTAACATGTTTGATTTAATGGAAGATAAACAAATAAAGAGATCTGAAGAGCTTGAAATGCAAAAGTAAAACTTTTTTTTCTAAACTCTCATTTCTAAATTTCCAGAAAAATGTTTATACCAACCCAAAAGTGCATCAATTTTCTTTGTCCTTCTTTTCTTCTTTTTTTCCTTCTCTCTACACATTCTGTGTGAAACTTGCTTTCTTTCTAGTGTCACCTAAAAATATATTTGGAACATTATGCTGTATTTATGCATAGAAAATTTTTTCATGGCTACATAGTATTCCATGAATTGTATATATTTTAATTTATATTTGTATTATTTAAGCATACTTAAATTATTTTGCATTGTATCATACAAACATAATAGCAATGGGTATACTCCTATTTACAGGTGTCTCATCTACTGATACTAGTCTTTTTTGTGTAGATTATTGAGCTGAAATTGTCAATAAGTATGTTTATTTAAATATTTTTAAATATTAACAAATTTCTTCCAAAATGTTGCAAAAATTCATAATCCTGGCAAAGTTATGTGAAAGTTATTTTATCTTACATGTACTCTGTATGCCTTTTGTAAAAAAAAGACTTCAGAAATTTGTGTGCACAACGAAGATCCTTGATATATGCGCCATGCATACATACGTGTATTTGTATATATTCTCTGTTTGTGTGTGTTTGTGTGCATCTGTGTGTGTATGTGTTCTATTTGTAAGACAGAATGACTGCATTATGTTAGAAATAAAGCACTATAAATATTTGTTGAGTGGGTAATTGAATGGTTGAATTACCTGTGCTGCTCTGTGCTGTTCATAGAATTGAGTTGAATCTACTATTCTGCTGGAATTGTAATTGGAACACTCAGGGACAAGCTTCAGCTC
Organism: Cacajao melanocephalus; assembly: GCA_963573385.1. Classification (NCBI taxonomy): domain Eukaryota; kingdom Metazoa; phylum Chordata; class Mammalia; order Primates; family Pitheciidae; genus Cacajao; species Cacajao melanocephalus. The sequence goes on from CAUYLG010043106.1 coordinate 86,153, forward strand.
AGCAATTTGCTCTTTAAGTAATGATTGTTCTGCTCCTTCATGAAATGAATGAGATCCAGGTCAAGCCAATTATGAAGGGAGAAAACATTGAAGTTAATGCAAATCATTCAGAATAGGTTTAAATAACCCTACATTTGTTTAACTAATATTTAGTTTAAAGAATACTTGACATACTACTTCCTCCAGGACTGCTTTCCTGACTAAGTAACCCAGAAATGTAGATGCAGCCTTCAAGAAACCACTGACACAGCAATACTTTCTTCTGCATAAGGCAAGGTCCTGCAGTTGCAAAATAACTGATTTCTGTCTTCAGTAGCAAGTGAGCCCATTCTGAGGACAAAAAAATTTTGAATTTTATCCACAGGTAAAAGATATTTTTGTTATTAGTGGAATCAGTGATTAAACCGTTCATTCAATTACCCACTCAGCAAATATTATTAGTGCCTTATTTATAAAATAATGCAATTATTCTGTCTTAGAAATAAAGCACACCTGGTTAGGAAACTAATTTTCTCTCTGTTTGACATTGCATATGTCATTCACATTCTCCAAGATGATACACTTACCTGTAAGTATTTTCAGTATTTGATTTAAAAAATGTGGAAGGCCTGACTCATAGGCATTTAGTGATTCTGTTCTCTTCTTTTCCATCTTTCATTAGCATAAATGATTCTTTTCCATCTTTCATAATCAGGTCATCGGCCAGGGATTTCTGGCTTATAATTATCCATAGGTACAACACTGATGGCTCCTTTGAAATTGCCCCTGCATAGGTTAATCCAGAAATTGTACATGTATCTAATCTTCGTCCTCATAACATTGTATTCTCTCAACACCTCAGTTATTTTCTATATATGCAACAGACAATTCAATTATATAAACTTGTCCATTGCTAACATCTAAGTTTGATGGTTTTTATAAACAGTCTATATTGTAGAGGGTGAGAAACACAGTAGATGTGGCAGGAGTTCGTTTTACCTTATTTGTATTTATTTAGAACTGTGCTTTTTCAAATATTTCAAATACTGCTATTTTTTCTTGTCTCTTTAATATGGTTAGGCTTTGTGTCCCCACCCAAATCTCATCTTGAATTATAGTCCCCATAATCCCCATGTGTCAAGAGAGGGACCAGTTGGAGGTAATTGAATCAGAGGTAGGGAGGGGGCAGTTTCCCCCATGTTCATTCTTTGTTTTCTATTTTTGTGTTAATTTTTTGATGTGATGCTTGGCTCACAAGATTTTTCTCACCTATATTTAGGTGAATGTGTTTGAATTATAAATCTGTGGTGAATAGGGGCTGCATAGATTTTAGGTAATTTTAGTATGATCAACAAACAAACTGACTTTTTTTTTTTTAAGTAGAGTTTTGCTGTAAACTAATATTTTGATAATAATCCTAGCACTCATGGGTTTAGACAAGTGTTTTTACTCTTAGGTGATCCAAAAGAAATTAAGATATAATTATACCTCTGGGACCCACTGACAATTCAGTAGTCTGATTTAATGTTTCTACTCTTTTTGTTTTAGAGGAATGTATATATTTGTAATAGAACTTTAAATTTTAAGCAGGAAGTTACTGTGACATCAAGTAAATTGTTAGAAAGTCATTCTTCAAGCTCCACATGAAATATTCTTTACTTTTTGGGACCTTCTTTTGCTGACTGCATAGACTTAACCACTTGTGATTAGAGTTCCCTTGACACTGAAATTACATTACAGTTAGTTTTGTTTGGTGCTGGTTTCCTTAATAGACCACAACTTCTTGAGTGCAAAAACCATAGTTTATTGCTCTCATAATTCTAGATGAAAAAGGAAAGGAGAAGGGAATGTAAAAAGCAGGGATAAGAGGCAAGTGGCAATAAAATCGTCTTGGAATATTTTGCAGCCACTTAATAAATTCTTATGTCAGATCCTTTTTGTCCCACTACTGACTTTGGGTTGGCTTTCTGTCTACTAGAGTGGCCTCTTTTCAAGACTTAATCATGACCAAGTACGTTTTCTTTCTTCTCTTGCAGCATACCTCCCATTTCCCCCAAACTATATTGCAAAGTAACTTTGAAAGAAAGCATTTGACTTATTTAATTTACATTAAAGAATGGGTGACCATTTATTGCTTTTATATGGTTTCCCAATAAGATTTTCACATTATAAAAAAAGACATGCTGACACAAAAAATCTCTAATCGTAGAAATTATCTGTACAAATTTGGGATATAAGAGCATTGATTATCATTACCTCTCACTGTCCTGCTTTGCTGAATAGTATTTACAGAAGGGAGAAAGAGTATGCAGGATAATTTTAGAAACAATATAATATGGAAAAAAATAGAGTTTTTTTTGAGAGCTTAAGACATTTTTTTCAACATAACTTTGAATAATTCCCTCTGGTGATTTAGGCAGGGAGCCCAAATAGCAGTGCTAGAATGCTACCAGAGAGTTTGTTACACAAGATAAATCCAGCCTTTGGGAAATTTTGTGATATTCCTAACTACCTATTTGTTTCTTTATATACATAACGTTCGGATGCTGGAAGATATCACAATTATATTTCCTCCTCCAATCCCTAAGTTACAGACTTTCCAGGTTGAATTTCATTTTTCTTTTTTAAATAATATAAAACCTTTGCATTTCTCCAGGTCAGTAAAAATACAGGCCTCATTGCCTTGCTGAAGGATCTTCCTCTTTCCCCACTTAGAATTTTCTGAACCTAATCAGCAAGGAGCATTTTGCCAGACTCCTGGTCATTGGTCCATAAATGAATGACACTCTTCAGGCCAAGGGCTAGCTAATCGCCAGGGCCGAACTCTGTGTGTGTTTACTACTGTGTGTTCTTTTCACTTTTCAAAGTCATAACAGATTAGGTACAGTGGCTTTTGCTTCCACGTTTGAGCTGCCTGAATAAACAGGAGGTAATCCCTCACCTTAGGCTGCTGCATAATGCATTCCAGCTTGTTGCTCTGAGTATTTTTGACAGCTTTAACATTTGTTACTGGTAGTTGATCTTGGACTTTTTGATCCATGAATCTGAATGGTATGGTTTGTCCTCATGCTCATCATTTCTTGGTCAGCAAATTAGTCTGGGAGACTTGCTCAGGATTGTGCTAAAAATGAAAATCCCCATGCAAAATAAGTATTTCAATAATTTTGGATATCTTTGTTCAAAAAGGAAAAAAGTTCTCTTTGCATTTAATGGCATGCAACAGTTATTCTTCAATCGTGTCAGCATCTTGCTTTACGTTTACAATGTGTATGTTACGCAGATTCTTATACAAACGTCTTTTCTATTTTTTTTTTTAAATGAAGGCAGGTTCACCCCTCTGTCTTGCATCCACCTTTCCAGGTATCACTGCCTCACATTTATTCCTAGTTTTCAGTATTGCGATTTGTTTTAGGTAGACAATTTGTGCTTTGAAAAATAGTCATTGCGAACCATGAGTAAATACTTCAAAAAAGATTATAGTGTTTTTTTCTCTTTTAAATTTTCTGTAATGTCGTTTGTTACTTGTAAATAACTAGGAATTTTAATGTAGTAAAGTAAATAAGTAAAATTAAATAAGCAATTGTTCCAAATACTGTTTTAATGTTATTGTCTGTTCACTTCATAGTAGTAATTGTAGACATACATTTCAAGAAAGTAAACATAAAGTCCAACAAAAACACTATATCATTTGTTATAGTAAAAAATAGCTGGCCGGGCGCGGTGGCTCACGCCTGTAATCCCAACACTTTGAGAGGCCAAGGCGGGCAGATCATGAGCTCAAGAGATTGAGACCATCCTGCCCAAGATGGTGAAACCCTGTCTCTACTAAAAATACAAAAATTAGGTGGGCATGGTGGTGCACGTCTGTAGTCCCAGCCACTCGGGAGGCTGAGGCAGGAGAATGGCTTGAACCTGGGAGGCAGAGGAGGTTGCAGTGAGCTGAGATGGGGCCGCTTGAACTCAGGAGGCAGAAGTTACAGTGAGCCAAGATCGGGCTACTGCACTCCAGCCTGACCCCTGGTGACGGAGTGACTCTGTCTCCAAAAAAAAAAAAAAAAAAAAAAGCAACAACCAAAATGTCCCAAATGAAGTAATTGGTAAAATTAAATGAGGACAACATGAGGGAATATTCTATGGACAGAGACAATTGTATTTATTTTTAAAAATCTAAAGCGTTGAAAAATGCTATTTTTATGGAAAAGCAGAACTCGACATCTAACATAGGAAATGATATAACTCAATGTTTTCAGATGCTTTATTTTCAGTCTTTAAAAATAAGAAATTTATCGTACCTATGACCCTCATATACACATACGTAACACACAAATAAAACAAAAGTTTTTTCAAAACAATAGTCATCCTGTTAAATATAATACATACAGACATTTTCTTTTTTTCTGTTTTAATTTAATTTTAAAATAATTTGAATTGTAACCTGTTAAAGTGATTTATTTACCAACAAGTGGACTGTGATTGATCTAAAATACATAAATAGTATGCTCTGAGAATATTCTTGAAAGAAATGCAGAACAATATTTTATATATAACATTTAGATATGGAATATTTACATTTTTCACTTATTCTGTTCCAATTTTTAAAAAATATTGGCAGTAAACATTTTAACATCATGTGTGACTCACTTTTTACCTCCCATATTTTTTCATCGAGTGTAAATATGTTTTACATTTCAAAGTGCTTTATTCCAGCTTTTTCTTTTTTTTTTCAGTTTTTGGTCGGGTAGAGCCCAGGTCTTAAAATACAGAGCATTTTTCTGGACATAGTAAATTCAAGATAAATAACTGTTACATGAGGGAGTGAGTTAAGTGCTTGAATGCCTTTATAAAACTTAACTCAAATGTGTTTTTATGAAGTAAATGTTAGTTTTTATTATTATTTTATTCACTTTATTGCAGAGCAACATCAATTCTACTAAAATGGAAGTTAATGTAGTCAAATGACATTTTTGTATTCAGAACACACACTTGTCCAGAGATGTGTTCAGTGTTAGGACAGAGTTATGTTTGGTGATAATGCTGTATAAAATGTCTTACTGCTGCAGAAAGCACATAGGCATGGGAGCCAAAACAGTTTGTAATGTTCTCACTGAGCCACTGATTCCTCTGCTGTAAAATGAAAATAATAACATTTGCCTCATAAACTTTCTGAATAATTAATAGAGTTAATTTGTATAAAATGTCTAGGTTCATGACCAGCACATATGTTAAGTGTCTGCCTTTCCTTTTCCCCAGCTACTGGATAGTATTTTAAAATATTTTATACTTTTGAAGAAAGTTGTTGTCATTTACAATCAGTCTTGTATATGTGATGCAGAGGCTGTGGATACAGAGCGCGGGTTTTGGATCCAGGGTTGTTGATTGAGTACGCTAATGCAGCGCTCACACATATTGAGTGCTCGTTATACTACCATTTTATATAAGCAGCTTGAGCATCCAAAGCTTTCTGTATCCACAGGGTTTTCAGAGTCCTTCCCCAATGGATACTGAGAGAAAACTGCAAATAATTATATATAAAACTATAATTTTTTTTTAAAAAAGTAGGTTTTCATGTCAACTGAAGTGACTCAGGTTCAGCAATGCATAAGATAAATTTTGTAAATAAATACATACATTGTAAATATGAAGTGAGAAAAAAGTCTACTTTAAAAGAAGGCAGAACACTCATACAGATATGATCTGGTGGAAAAGTATCTTAGAACCCAAAGTAATAAGTTGAATATGAATCATCATATAGTATTATACTGGTGAAAGGGAATTCATATATATATATGTATCGGAAGATTTGGCCAAGAAGAGTAGAAAGGGTCTTTGAGCTCACCCCTGTGTTCTTTAGGATCTTCATTTAAGTACAATTGCCATTATTGCTTTTTTGTTGGTTTGTTTTCAGGGTGTACTAAAAACTGAAGTCAGTTCACCATTGCTCATAAAAAATGCTCAAAAAATTGTAGGCAAACATTAAAGATTTATTTTGATTTAATAGAAGAAATTAAGATTAATTTAATACAGATCTCTGTGCACAGTCAAAATAGAAATGGTGAATTCTTCTTCATGCTCACTGAGAAAAGATAAGGATATTTGTTAAACTAGCAGAAAGAAAAAGCAAAATGGGAAAGTGCTGTTGAGTTTTTAAAGCAGTCTATTAAAATAGAACTGACCAAAATGATATTTAGACTCTGATACAACAAAATAAGTTTTGAAGTCGCATAACTTAATACAATATTATAGTGCCCCAGAGGTTTTAAATTACATATGAACAGAACCTTTTTATGAAAACAAAATATACACAAAAACGAATAAATAAAAATAAAAAAATATTTTACTGAAAAAAGAAAACATAAATTATTGATCATTTAATTTAGGAGTAACTTCCTTAATATATTTGTTTTATATGTTAATGTTATGAATTAATTTTCTTAACTTAGAAAGAATGTTCCCTATATAGTATGAAAAATTCAAACAATGTGTTGATTAAAAGTAATGCTTCGCAGGAGGTAAATGCACAAATGCTGGGCTTGAATTCAAATTCTGACTCCATTTACTAATATTTCTATAAATCTATGTACAAAGGTTGCTTAATCTCTCTTTGCTTCAATTTTTAAAGAAAATTTAAATGAAAATTAAAATAATTCTTGTTTCTATAATGGGGCTTAAACTGTTTAATACTGGCAGATTACTTAAAACAGTGCTTAGCACAGAATAAGTATCCAATGTATTTTAGCTTTTATAATTATTGTATAATAAAATAGTCAAAGGACACAAGCAGAGAATGCTTACAGAAAGAAAAAAATGTGCAACAAGTATATAAATTAGAGCCAGCCATTCTTACAACCAAATAAATGCAACAACGATGTACCCTTTTTAACATATTGGATTGAAAGATTTATCTTGTTATAGGTGTGGGGAAAAAAAGACACTCTCAAACACTGTTGGTGAGAGTCTAAATTGGTATTACCTTTTTGAGGGCCATTTAGAAAGTATCAAACTGAAACTGTACACATCTTTGACCTAGAAATCTGGCTTCTAAGATTACTGATATTTAAACATGTCTACAATCTTGTTAATAGAAAACTAATAGATGCAACATGGCAGTTCCAGTATGAGTTGTATGTGCTTCAGAAAAGCGCATATATACACTCATTAAAAAATATGAGTATGTATACAGTCAAGTGCCCCAAAACAATGTTTTGGTCAATCATGGACTGCATGTATGACGGTGGTTCCGTAATGGAGCTGAAAAATTCCTATTGTTTAGTAACATTGTATCCTTTGTAATGTGGTACTGAACTGCATCACTCAATGTTTGTGGTAATGCTGGTATAAACAAACCTATTGCACTTCTAGTCATATAATGATAACATACAGCTATGTTACTGGTTTACATATATATTATACTATATTTTTATCATTACTTTAGAATTTTCTTCTTTTAAGCCGACTGTAACATAGCCTTAGGCAAGTCCTTCAGGAAATATTCCAGAGGAAAACGTTATTATAATCATAGGATGTGAGAGCTTCGTGCATCTTATTGGCCCGAAAGACCTTTCAGTGGAAGAAGATGTGGAGGGGAGCAGAGTGATATCGATGATCCTGACCCTTTGCAGGCCTAGGCTAATGTGTTTGTTTGTGTTTTTGTTTTTAATTTAAAACATTAAAAAATTTAAAATAGTATTTAAATAGAAAAAAAACTTATAGAAAAGAACATCAAGAAAAATATTTTTGTATAACTGTAGAATGCATTTGTGTTTTAAGCTAAATGTTGAATCAAAAAACTTTTTAAAAATAAGTTTATAAAGTAAATTAATTGCAGTAAGCTAAGGCTAATTTATTATTGAAAATACAAATAGATTTTATATGAATTTAGCATAGCCTAAATGCACAGTGTTTATAAAGTCCGTGTCCTCGTCCTTCACATTCACTCCTATTCACTCCTGAACTCACCCAGAGCAAAATAGCAATCCTGCAAGCTCCATTCAAAGTAAGAGCCCTACACTGTTCACAAAAGCAAAGACTTGAAACCAACCCAAATGCCCGTCAATGATAGACTGGATATAGAAAATGTGGCACATATACACCATGGTATACTATGCAGCCATAAAAAAAGGATGAGTTCATGTTCTTTGTAGGGACATGAATGAAGCTGGAAACCTTTGTTCTCAGCAAACTAACATAAGAACAGAAAACCAAACACCACATGTTCTTACTCACAAGTGAATGTTGGGCAATGAGAACACATGGACACAGGGAGGGGAACATCACACACTGGGGCCTGTCAGCGGATTGGGGGCTAGAGGATGCCTAGCACTAGGAGAACTACCTAACGTAGATGTCGAGGTGATGGATGCAGCAAGTCACCATGGCACAGGTATAACTATGTAACAAACCTGCACGTTTTGCCCATGTATCCCAGAACTTAAAGTATAATAGTAATTAAAAAGGTAAGAGCCCTTGACAGGTGTAGCATTTTTTCTTTCATTCCATATTTTCACTATACCTTTGATACATTTAGAAACATACGGGATTACTAACCACTGTGTTCCAGTTGCTTACAGTGTGCAGCACAGTAACATGCTGTGCAGGTCTGTAGCCTAGGGGCAGTAGGCTATATCCCACATAGCCTGAGAGTATAGTAATCTATACCACCCAGGTTTGTGTAAGTGTATTTATGATGTTCACACAAGAAAGAAATCGCCTAATGAGGCATTTCTCAATATATATCCCCGCCATTAAGTGAAGAGTGCCTGTACAGGCATACCTTGATTTATTGCTCTTTGGTTTATCGCACTTTGCAGATGTTGTCTTGTTTATAATTTGAAGGCTTGTGGAAACCCTGGGTCCAGCAAGTCTGTCCACGTCATTTTTTCAACATCATGGGCTCACTTCATGTCTTTGTGTCATGTCAGTAAGTCTAGAATAGTTTATTTTCATTATTATTATGCCTGTTATGGTGATCAGTGAACAGAGATCTTTGATGTTACTATTGTAATTGTTTTGGGATGCCACAAACAGATCCCATATAAGAGGGTGAATTTAATTGATGTGCTCTGCCTACTCCACCAACCGACCATTCCCTCATTTCTCTCCTTCTCTTCCATCCTTACTCCCTGAGACACAACAGTATTGAAATAGGCCAATGAATAACTGTACACTGATCTCTAAGTATTCAAGTAAAAGGAAGAATACCATGTTTCTCATTTAAATCAAAAGCTAGAAATGATGAAGTTTAGTGAGGAAGGTATGTCAAAAGTTGAGATAGGCCAAGAGTGAGGCCTCTTATGCCAGTTAGCCAAATTCCAAACGCAAAGGGAAATTTCCTGAAGAAAATTAAAGGTGCTACTCCAGTGAATACATGAATGATAAAGAGAAAAAGCCTTATTGCCAATAGAGAGAAAGTTTTAGTGGTCTGGACAGAAGACCAACCACAATATTCCCTTTTAGCCAAAGCCTAATACAGAGCAAAGCCCTTACTCGTTGATTCTTTGAAGGCTGAGAGAGGTGAGGAAGTTGCAAAAACAAAGTTTGAAGATAGCAGACATTGGTTCATGAGATTTAAGGAAAGAAGCGTTTTCCATAACAAAATTCCCTGCGAAACAGCAAGTGCTGATATAGAAGCCTCAGCAAGTAATCCAGAAGATCTAGTTAAGATCCTTGATGGAGATGGCTGCTAAACAATGGATTTTCAAAGTTGACAAAGAGCCTTCTCTTGGAAGCAGATGCCGTCTAGGACTTCCATAGCTAGAAGTTAATGCCTGGTTTCAAAGCTTGAAAATACACGCAGCCTCTCTTGTTAAGAGCTAATGCTGCTGGTGACTAAGTTGAAGCCAACGCTCATGTACCATTCCAAAATTCCTAGAGCTTAAGAATTACGCTAAATCTTAAGAATTATGTATATTTAGCAACAAAAAAGCTTGAATGACAGTTCACATGTTTACAGCATGTTTTACTGAATATTTTAAACCCACTATGGAGATTTAATGCTCAGGAAAAAAAAAACAGATTCCTTTCAAAATATTACTGTTCACTGACAAAGCACATGGTCACCAAGAGTTCTGATGAGATGTACAAAGAGAGTAATGTTATTTTTATGTCTGTTAGCACAATATCCATCATAGATTACGGGGTAATTTTGACTTTCAAGTGTTATTATTTAAGAAACACATTTTGGAAAGCTATTGCAACCATAGTGATTTCTTTGATAGATCTTGGCAAAATAAATTAAAAACCTTCTGGAAAGGATTTACCTTCTAGATGCCGTCAATTATTCATTGAAGAAGGTTAAAATATGAACATAAACAACAGTTTGAAAGATGTTGATCCCAACCCTCATGAATGACTTAGAGTCATTCATGACTTCAGTGGAGGAAGTAACTGCAGATGTGATGGCAATAATAAGAAAACTCGAATTATAACTGAAACATAAAGATGTGAGTGAATTACTGCAATCTCGGGATCAAACTTGAACTGATGAGAAGTTGCTTCTTAAGGATAAGTAACGAAAGTAGTTTCTTAAGATGGAACCTCCTCCGGATAAAGATGCTGTGAACATTGTGGAAATGACAACAAAATATTAGATTATATAAATGCAGTTGATAAAGCAGCAGTAGGGTTTGAGAGGATTGACTTCAATTCTGAAAGACTTTCTACTATGGGCAAAATATTGTAAAACTGTGTTGCATGCTTCTGAGAAGTCTTTCATGGAAACAGCAGTCCATTGAAATGGAAAACTTCATTGTTTATCATAAATTAAAAAGTTGCTACAGCCATCTCAACTTTCAGCAACTATTAATCTTATCAGCCAGAACCCATTAACATCAAGGCAAGAGCCTTCACTAGCAAAAAGATGACCACTTGCCAAAGGCTCAGATGATCGTTAGCATTTTGTTTTTGCAATAAAGTATTTTAAATGGAGGTATATACATTGTGTTTTTGTTTTAGACCTAATGTTATTGCACACTTAATAGATTTCAGTGTAGCATAAAAATAACTTGTATCGCACTGGGAAGCCAAAATGCTAGTGTGACTTGTTCTAATGTGATACTTGCTTTATTGCAGTAGTCTAGAACTGAAACTGCACTATATACCAGGTATGCCTATATATAGAATTAAAAATATTGGAAAGATAAACTGAAAAATTTTGATATTTTCTTTAAATCAGTGAGACTATGAAGCGTGGGACCTTCCATGGTTAAAGAAAAGAAGACACTGGACTTTCATCTCATAACTTTTTAGAAAAATGATGTGTAATTTTTATAGTAAAAATGTCTAAATTACATATATAAAGTTTCAGGCATAAAAAGTATAATCATATGCGCTATTCAAAATAGAAAACAGGTCACTGAACTAAAAGGACATTTAAAAAGCTCTACTTATTTTAGAAGCTCTGTTAGTTCAGTATGTATATTTTTACATATTTGTAGAGAAAATTATGTATTTTATACAAAAGAAGCAAGGAAGAGAGATTAATACTGCTGAATGTGGTGTCAGACGAAGCGAAAAATTTAACAGCAGTCACAATTTTTTTAGTGTAGATAATTTTTGATAATATATAGATGTAAAATTAGAGTTGATAGCCACAGCCTGAATAGATTGAGCTGAAATTCCTACTAGAGAAAAATAACTTTGTGCTTTGAAATACTAGCTATGGGATTAAAAATAAAAATGCATTGTTGTAGTATCATCAGGTAAACACTTGCTTAGTAGAATAAATGGACAAAGATACCATATCTGTCCTTTTCACCATTGTATTTCATACTCGTGCTGAGATTCTCATTTTATTTATAAGAAGAAGTAATTGTCAGACCATAGAATTCACTTAGGAAAAACTGATGCATTTTATAAAGTTCAAAGTAGGTAAATATTTTAAAAATATAAAAGGTTTGCCTTAATTGTCCCCTCAATTTTTTAGTTACTTAGTAATCAGCTTATTGGAAATGTGATTTAGACATTAAGATCAGCATTAAGCCATAAATGCATGTGGTTTCTACATGGATTTATGCTGTTTTATTTCTATATGCTGTTTTATTAAAAGGTTTATAGACAAAATAGGAATCTTAAAGTTAGCTGGTTATATAGTAAATATTCCTTATATCAATTGCTATTATGTCATGTAAAATGAATAATTGCTAGCTATGCTTTAAAATATGTATTTTAAACTACATTGTAGAAAGACACTTAAATGTGTATTTATATAATTTTATGAAAAAAACAAAATCATATCTATATACCTAACAAAATGGAAAGTTTTATGGTCAGCTAGCTTTTTCTGACCACTTACCCTACACAAAAAAATTGGTTCACATATGATTAAATGTGCTATGAATTGATCAATTGCTAGGCTATATGCAATGCCATAAGTGACAGAATAAAGAGAAGGTGCTAATTGTTAAGAAAATGGTACATGTATAATACTTAAATATAAGTCCAACCTGTCTTTTATGCTTAAGTTAGAATAAGATATATAAACAGCAAGATATAGAAATAAAAAGCATTTTTACCATTCTAATGGTCTATGTTCTAATCAATGTTCTGATATATAGTATTTTTTAAAACTAAGAGTCAATGTTGTATTGGCAAAAATTTTCCTAATAACCTGAGGTAATTAAAATTCATATTTAGCAAAAATTTCTGGTAAGAGAAAACCGACTCCATATAGACTAGAATTAGTCTCTGTGGAAAGTAGTATGTTCTGCTCTTTTCAGTTCTTCTCTTTTTGAAAAGTGAGATGGCCAACAAAATGAAGAATAAGAATGGCACATTCACAGTGCACACATGCGCACACATACATTCTCACACACAGGCACACAGTCCAAACTGAGAGCATCAAGTGAGGGTCACCAATGAGACAGTGACTAGCTGTTAATTTCTTTCTTTGCTCTTTATATAGTTGATAGGAAAAAGATTTAAATACATTTTTTTTAAAATATGAAAAACATTGCAGTTTTACCTCAATCATAATCCTGAATTATTTTAAGATTTCTTTTTAATGAAATTCATTGTGATGTGTAAAATGTTTAATATTTAAAAATGTAAGAACTTGTTTTTTCATTTCATTTGGAATGCACATAAAAATTAGTCTGTGAGATACTTAACGTTAGATGTCATTTAATAAGGATTTGTTTTAATCCCAACAAGTGAAATAATTAGCAGTTTAGACAATGAAAAATGAATGGGCACTAATTGTGATTGACATGAAAGAGTCTTTCTCTGATTATTTTAAATTGTTTGGTAAGTAGAATAAAAGGGGGAAGGACACTAAATCTGTTTGAATTCCTCCTCTGTGTTATACATGCTGTTGAATTCTCCACAAATGCTATCTAAGTTTAATCCTTACAACACCTTCTAGACAGGTTTTATCTTGCTTTTAAAGATTAATCAAATACAGAGAGGTTAAGTATGAGTCAGAAATATGAGAAGTATCCCACAGTCTTCTCTTTTCTTTATCCACAAATGTAATGGGTCACCAAGCTTTATCTAATTTCCTTAATGTCTTTTATATTAAACCCGCTTTTTAATATTTCCTCTATTATTCCCTTACTCTTCATCACCTCTTGCAACAGTCTCCTTACAGTCCCCAGAAAATGCAGTAGATCTTCTCTACGGCCTTCTTCTTTCACAATGTGAAACTAATCACATGACTCCTCTCCTTAATGCCCTTCAGCGTGTCTCCATTTGTCATAGGATGGAATCTGAAATTCTTGGCAAGCTCTGCAAGACTCTCCACAATCTGGTCCCGGATCATCACTTAAGGTTTATTTTTACACATTCTTATTCTATTTCTCTCCTAGACTTCTCAGCCATCCCAAGATAATTGCAGTTCTGAATCTATTTTTCTGCTGCTTTATGTCTATTTTCTCACCTTTCTTTGACTTGAGCTCACCATGCCCCAACTCCCAATTTCTACCAGATTGTCTTCTGTAAGCTAGTGATAATGTCCCTTTCTTCACAAAGCATTTGCTCACCTGCTACCCTTTGTTCTCTGACCCCTCTTACAAGTGAATTGACAGCTCTAACACACATTTCTACCCTAGCCCACCTAACTTTAGTCTCAGTAGTAATTTACATGTTTTTCTTTATCGTTAGTGTGTGATTAAGTTTGGGGTTAGGACAGGGACCATGTTATATTTTACATGCAAACATGGTAATTAGCATACTTCTTGGAACATGATAGACAATATATTTATTGTTTTGTTTGTAAAGGTGTGATATTGAAGAACATGAAGGGTATCAGACAAGGGAAAGATTAAACACCCACCTATAACTTGGAAAAGCGTCAATTCAGGGTATTCAAACAGTTATCAGTCATGGACCTTCTTTTAGAGTTTTATAATTGATATTACTCAATTCTAATTATTTCATATCTGTGTTTTTGTGTGTCTTTTACAAGTTTCAGATTTCCAGCATATTAAATCTGATTTGTTCAAGTTGAGTTGGATGTGTACAACTGAATTAAGAAAAATAACTTAGACTCATGTGAGATGTTACCAGTAGGTGCCATTCACAGGAAAGCAGCATTGTTAAGACTCAGGCCACCATTTTATGAAAGATCCACTGGAGATATTCTGAGGACTTTAGCTGGCTAGGTAGTGTTTAATAGAAAAACAGAGCAGGTACATATACAAAATGTTTATCAACAAAAATACAGTAGATCCACAAATATAAAACCAATATGAGTCAAAACATCTAGTGACAAATCATGAAGTAGGTCTTCAAGATCTTGCGAAACTCTAGTTTCTTAAATTGTGCATATCACTGCAGTGACAACAATTTGGGGAAAATTGTACTTCCGAAAGGAAGTAGCAACAATAAGGTTAATGTTTTACATTGGAAAAAATGATCTTTATCCAGGGCAATATGGCAGCAATGGATAAATTAAATATTTAGTAAAATATACTCTAAGCTTATCGTCTGTCATTGTTTCTTATTAAGATAAACGGCAAGGCCTTCCATTTTCTTTGTAGTCCAGAAAATTTGAAATAATTCCTAATGTCTTCTCTTACCTTCATTTCATATTTAATTTTTCAAACAATTATAATTATGCCTATATAATGACTCAAGACTTTTTCATTGTCCACCTCCAATGCAACACTTTACTTCCAATTACCATTTTATTTCACCTATACTGTGAATTAGCCTCCTAATTTATAACTAATTGTATTAAATGAATCTACTTTGCTAAGCTCCACCCTTCTAATTTCTTCTTCATACCTCATCTAGAGTTAAGTTTAGAAAACTCAAATCTAAGCATATCTCTATCCCGTCTGAAACTTTCCAATGGTTTTCCATAGCTCCTAGAATCAAGACAGAATCTCATAACTTGGTCTACAAGTACCCTACCTCCAACTTCACTGTGCTCTGCCTAATCAAACTAGTCTTTTTTTTCTTATTCTTTGTACTTAGATTGCTCCAGTAAGTGTATATGTTGTTCCCTGTGGAATTTCATTTTACGGCTTTTTTACTTAGTTGATTTGCTTTTTTACTTAGTTGATTTCTACTCACTCTTATGCTCTCAGATCAAGCTAATGTCTTTATAGAAACCTTCTTTGATATCTCTGCTAGGTTAAATTCCTCTACTGTCTTTCTTATGCAATACTCTTATTCTTAACATCATGCTGCTATCCTCAACAGTTTCTTCACAGTACCAGTTTTACTCTTTTGAATGTATTATTTAATTAATGTGTCTACACTAAAGTATACTTTAAGTTTTGTGAAGGTATGGATATGCATGTTTCTGTTTCTAAGGGGTCTGTCTCATGGCAACAAATGAGGCAATCAGATATTTGTTGAATACATTTATAAATGGTTATTCACCAAAATGTTAGATAATAATTTGAATATGTCATTTTTCTTCCTTCTAATTATATTCTCTTTTATAATACATGTTTACAGTAATATTTCTACTTTTATCATGTATTTAAACAGTTATTAATAGATAATGCTCAGTTTTAATCTTCATTTATGAGTAGATAAATTGCTAGTTTAACTGCATAAAAATATAAATTTCCCATTCAGTGCTTATTCAACCAGTCTGAAAACAATCCTATAGTTTACATGGAAAAAAAGAAGAGCATTTTGTACTGTCAATAGAGTTGATATGACCTAATTCTCACCCTAACTAGACTGCAAGTTTCTCTGTCAGAGACGATGCATTTAATGTTTTTACCCCTAAAGAATCAGGAGAATTCCAGACTTTAAGTGGGTAGTCAGTAAATAATTTGCTACATTTTTCTTCCCACCTTCATGCTCCCTTAGCTGCTTTTGATTACTTGTCTGCCATTTTTGTGGCAACCTTTTGTGCCAGTTCACTGAGCCAGAATATTTAAATTTTTTATATAGCATTTATTTTATGCTCACCCTGGCTTTTATAGCACATGAAAATTCAATACAACCAGAAAGTATTTGGTGAATTAAAAATTAAAGTATTTGTGTTAGATTCTCTTGCAGAATATTTATGTTTTCGATTTATATACAGATATCGAAATACTATAAATATAAAGTGAGAGTTCTCTGAACTTTGAAGTAACTTAGAAAACCTCTAACCAGGCCGTAAGAAATTAGTAACACCAAATTTATTTAGTCTCTCCTAGATAACTGCTTTTACTGAACTATTATTTCTCATTTTCATTCTCTTTGTACTCCCCCAATCCTTATCAGTGATGCTAAAACAAACTTAACATGGTTGATGCATGATCGCAATACTGATACAAGACAGATAGGATGATAAAGGAAAACAATATGGGGAGCAGTTTCTTAAACTTCTTATTAAAGCCAACTTAATTCTCTGGAAAGGCATATTGACACAGCATGTGAAGGTCTCCAGCTCTTCCCAGGTCTTTCAAAGTATCTGGTCCTGAGACATAGTTGTTTGTGCAGCCACAACTCCTTGCTTGATAAAGAAAGGGGTGAGAGACCTCACTGATAAAGAAATGTCATGGGGAAGGGACATGAGTGAAGGCAGAGGTATGAGTACATACAACCTCTTTCTTTTTCTTTCCTTCTCATACATATTTTGGGATCCAAGAGAAGATTAAAAATACTCATGGTCCAAAAATTTTGGAGCGAAATAAAAAATGTATGTACAACATCATTAAAATATAGCATTGGCTTGGATAGCTAAAAAAATGCCAACTGGGGACCTTTGCTTTAACTGCTTTAAGGCATCAAATGAATATTAAGGCAGAATCCATTGTAGAGGGAAGTGGCTTATGACATGATCAGAAAAATAGCTTTCAGTTGCATAGTAATATGCAGTTTATACAGCTCTTTCAGATTAATTATTATGTCCTTTAAATCTCATCACAACCAAAGATTATGTGATTAAAATTTACAAGAACTGAAACCCAAGCCCTCCAGTAAGCTTTCCACTATGGAATGCCGAATCCTTTCTTCTCCTTCCCCCTGTCTTCCTCCTCCTCCTTCTGTCAACTGTATTATTTAAATTTAGATGTGACAGCATGGTTGGTTCTGGAGATAAGATGTGGCTGGAGGTTAATAATGTCAGTCCTTCAAGTCTACTTCCTGAGCTTCCAGATGTTGGGCTTGCCACTTAACTTGCTGGATATATGTCTAACTTGACTGAGATCAAGTTTCTAAGTGTAAAATAGAGGCATTACCTCTTTGCCTAAATCACAAGTTTCTTTTTAAGTTTGATACTAAATAATTTAGGAGTAAATACTTTGTAATCTCTAAAAAATAATGTTAGGTGACCCATTTTATTTGTATTTGTAACTTTCAGAGAATAACATAATAATTACATTGACTAGGTACACATTTCAAAGGATGAATAAAAATGCGAGTGATCCTTTCTTCTAGAGGAGAGGAATGAAAAAAGTATATTTTGTAAATAAAGTTTGCTTTAACTGCATCAGCTTGCTATTTTATCACTTTAGTCCTCCTCCTTGCTCATTAAGCAGTGAGTTTAAAGTGTATCTGTTGCTCTTGTTGCTGTAGTTGACTCTGAGTGGCTACAGTCCTTTCCTAACTTGGACAAGAAAAGACAGAGCATCAGTAATCAATCTTTTCCTTGCATTTTGCTTTCCTTTCCTGGGACGTAACAGTTGTTTTACAACAAAATTCATTCAAACATGTTTCTCTATGAATTAGCTGGGAATGAGTTTATCTGCTACCAGGAAGAAAAATAAGGAACAGGCTCAAAATGTAAGAACATTTGCAATCTCTTTACGTTTGTAGTAAGTTTTCTTCTGCAAGTAATCTTGTAAGTAGCAGAGTTTTAAAGCTTGGATAATGAAAAAATGAATAGAAAATTATCTTCAATGAGAATGTCAACCATGGGGCCGCAGAGGGCCAGGTTATCATGGAAAATCACACTTGGGAAAACTGACATGAAGTGGAGGAGTTTTATTTTCTCTCTCTCTCTCATGGTAAGATTTGGAGACAGCAGAAAGAGAGAATACGAACACTGAAAAGAGAAAGAACTTTAAGGAACTTTTTGAGTAGAGCAAGTTTATACTTAAAATACCATCTTCTAGATTACAACTATTGTCGTTGTGGAATTAGCAGTTATTTATTTATTTATTTATTTGAGACAGAGTTTTGCCCTTGTTGCCCCAGGCTAGAGTACAATGGCCCAATCTTGGCTCACCTCAACCTCTGCCACTTGGTTCAAGTGATTCTCCTGCCTCAGCCTCCCCAGTGTACAGGCATGCACCGCCACATCTGGCTAATATTTTGTGTTTTAGTAGAGATTGGGTTTAGGCTGGTCTCGAACTCCCGACCTCAGGTGATTTGGCCTCCGAAAGTGCTGGGATTACAGGCGTGAGCCACTGTGCCTGGCCAGCAGATATTCAAACTGGATTATTTTTACCAAACTACTAATGAGTTTTCATCATTAAATGAGGCCAATAAATACTAATTCCTGAAGTATCAGGAATTAAGTGGTTATTTTAATAAGAAGCTTGAAAAATAAAATATTAAACATTATTTTCAAATATGCGAAGGGCCATTCTAGTATACTACTGGGACAAGTAATGGTGTTCCAGGAAAGTTTTATCTGCATTTACTACAGGGATTTTAAAGAAGGAATAAAAAGATACTTCTTGTAATTCTCTAGAAACATTCACTAAAAAGATGAGTTATTTCAAGAATATAAATTAATTATTTAACACTTTGTAATTCTATCAGATCACTCATCTTTTAAAACTTATTTGGATTTTCTGCCTTTAATATAGTCAAAAGATCATATGATTAATGTAGTAATAATGAAAAGAATAGTTTTAAAATTGCACATTCCAACTACTAATTTTTTAGGAAAGCTCATATTTAAAGACTGGCATCTGTCTTTCTTTATTGATATTCTGTAAAATACTTCAATACTAATGTAATAGCCTCTTAACTCCTCTCCTTGTAGCTAACACCCTCCCTTCTCATCCATCCTTCATATGTTACAAGAATCATCTTTCCAAACAAATCTGATTAGGTCACATGTCCTCTTAAGACCATTCAATAACCTCTCCCTGTACAGACACTAAATTCCAAAAAAGTCCAAGACATTTATTTATGTTCTCACACTTTATTATTCTTTAATGTTATGTTCTAGCAATATCAAGCCATAGACAATTAGCTACATTCTATCCAGCTTTTATATTTTTTCTCCTTTCAATACCTGAAATGACTTTCCCTCTTTTACCCTGTACAATCTTTCTCATTTTTCAAAGTCTACTACATTCATCTACTGACACGCTTCCTTTCTGTCAACTGCTTGCATACATTGGGTTTACTCATATTATTGCTCTTATCACACTGTATTTGAACATATTGGTACAGTAAGTTATAGTCTGGGTTATAGGCTATTTAAAATATAATGCCTGTGGCTAGGTGCAGTGGCTTAGGATTTTGGTAGGCTGAGAGGGGTGGATCACTTGAGTTTAAGAGCTCCAGACCAGCCTGGGAAACATGGCAAACCCCATCTCTGCAAAAAACGCAAAAATTAGTTAGGTGTGGTGGTGTGTGCCTGTCATTCCAACCACTCAGGACACTGAGGCTTGAGGATCATTTGAGCCCAGGCACTGGAGGTTGCTGTGAGCAAAGATCACACCCTTGTACTCTAGCCTGGGCAACAGAGGGAGACCTCAAAGAAAGAAGTGGGGAGGGGAAAGGGACGGGAGGGGAGGGGAGAAGAGGGAAAGGGACAGGAGGGGAGGGGAGAAGAGGGAAAGGGAGGGAAGGGAAGGGAAGACGTTCCTACTTTATATACTCTCTAGCACATATCTAGGAAGGATGATTGAGCAACAGTAGAACAGATTTGGAGTAAGATGGACTCCACAAATGCTAAGTGGTTTCTTTGCTGAGCACTTGCTGATGTTTGCCAGTTTAGATTGGAAGTTAGATGAGTACAGTCAATCATTAATTTGCAAAAGATTGACATTCTCTGAATAGCACAGACTACTTCTGCCATAATCTGTTTTCTCCAGAGCTATGCCAAAGATGAAGGACTTTTTTTCATTTTTTTTTTTTTGGCTGGAATTCACAGACATGACAAGAAATTTGAAAAATAAAAGTAAAGAAATACCTATAAAAGTGAAAAACAATGAATGAAAATTAATTTCCAGAATATCCTTTCAGAAATAGACAATTTATAGCTCACATGCCATAGCCACAGGCAGCAAATGGTGACTCACATTTTCTGATCTTGGTCATTTTTTATGGTGCTTTTAATCTGGCACTGTCAGGTAGCTATTTGGGGGAGATTTCCTAACTAGGCTGTTAAGGTTTCTGATTATATGAGTTTTTTTTTTTCTTTATTTTTATTTTTTTGTATTTTCATAAGGTGATCATTTTAAATTAAAGATACAGTATTCTTTTTTCTTATTCAGAATTTGGTTTTATATCTATCTTTGTGTAGATATATTTTCCTTATAGTTTTTATCTAATTTGTTAAATTAAAATTAAATCTCAAAAACTACCTATTTGTGACAGATCACCAAAGCCTTTCATGGTATTTGTACAGAGAAATCACAAAATAATATCTGTGTCAATTAAGTATACTTATGCGTATAGGCTGAGCGTGGTGGCTGACACCTGTAATTCCAGCAATTTGGGAGGGCGAGGCTGGCAGATCACTTGAGATAAGGAGTCCAAGACCAGCCCATCCTACATGGTGAAAACCCATCTCTACAAAAAATGCAAAAAGCTGCTGGGATAGTGGCGAGCGCCTGTAGTCCCAACTACTCTGGAGGCTGAGGCACAAGAATCATTTGAACTCATGAGGCAGAAGTTGCAGTGCACTCCACCCTGGGCAACAGAGCAAGACTCCATCTCAAAAAAAAAAAAAAAGGTGTGTTTATACACATAGATATTTTCAATAAAAACATACTAAACTGTATAAATACTAAAACACTTCCAGCTTTTTACTCTAATTTAATCACTAAGTTCTTATAATCAAATGGCTTTCAAATCATACTGAGGCCTCTTTAACAACAAGCAAATATTTCCAAATAAATGACCTTAATTAAATCATTTGAAGTATAGGGCAAACATGAAAGACATATTAGTTATGCCTCAGTCCTCATAGAAATTATGTGTACTAGATACATTAACTATTGTCATATTTTCCTATGTTATTATTATCATTTACCATGAAAAGTCAATTTAAAAGGGAAGCTTATGTTTTTCTTTTTTTTAAAAATAATGTGAGCAGCAACATGACTTGCAAACTAGATCAAATTCTTTTTTTTTTCTGTGAATTTTATTTTTTTTATTTTTTTATTTTTATTTATTTATTTATTTATTTTTATTTTTTATTTATTTTTTTTTTGAAAGAAAGAAAAAGAGAGGAAAGAAAGTGAGAGTGAAAGAAAGAAAAAAAAGAATGTACGAGAGAAAGAAAGAGGAAGAGAAAGAGGGAGAGAGAACGGGATTCTTGTTGTATTGCCCAGGCTAGAATGCAGTCTAAAAATGGGTATTAAAAACCTCTATTATGCCAATAATTGTGCTTAACAATGGAGACAGGAAGGAATAAGAGATGAAAATAACAA
>CAUYLG010043107.1:0-20027 GCA_963573385.1 Cacajao melanocephalus
GCTTTGAAACCTAATGTAAAGCTATGAAACAAGATAGTATGCTAACAGATTAAATATACAAAGACAGGCCAATGGTACAAGAATAGAGAATTAGAAATAGAACAATATAGATATTTTTAATGATTTTTGACAAGGTACTGCTGCATTTCAATGTGATGAGAAATGTCTTTACAATAATCAGTATTGGAGCAATTAGATAAATGTAGTGGTCAAAAATGAACCTTGAAATATAGCCCACACAAAAATCCATTCAAGATGAATCATAAAACCTATATGTAAAATCTAAAATTCTAAAGCTTCTGAAAGAAAATGAGAAAATAAATCAATGGTTTTGAGGAAAACAATTATATCTTTTAAAGGACACTAAATGTAGTAAACATTTAAAATTTTGATAAATTGGACTTCATGAAAATTAAAAATTTCTGCTCAGCAAAATAAAGAATTAAGAAGATGAACACAGGCCAGCAGCGGTGGCTCACACTTGTAATTCCAACACTTTGAGAGGCCAAGGCAGGGGGATCTCTTGAAGCCAGGAATTCAAGAGCAGCCTGGGCAACATAGTAAGACCCCATCTCTAAAGAAAATAAATTTACATTAGCCAGGCATGGTGGCTCATGCCTACTAGTAGCTAAATAGTTCTAGCTATTTGAGAGGCTGAGATATGAGGATCACTTGAGCCAGGGATGTCAAGGCTACAGTGAGCCATGATTGTGCCACTGCAGTCCAGCCTGGGTGATGGCAAGTACTGCCTCAGAAAAGAAAAAAAGAATATGAACAGGCAAATCACATCTGAGAGAAAATGTTTACAGTACATATATCTGAAAGCAGTTTTAAATGTAGACTATTAAAGAAGTCTTAGAAATTAACAATAAAACACAAATACCTCAATTAAAAGGGCAAAAAATTGAACACTCACCAAAGAAGATACAGCAATGGCAAATAAGCAGAGAAAAATTTGCTCAACATCATTTGTCATCAGAAATGAAAATGAAAACCATGATGAAATGCTCCTTTGCATCACAAAATGGCTAAAATAAAAAAGACTGACAATGCAAAATGCGGCAAGATTATGGAGCAACCAGCAATTTCATACATTGCTGTGGGAGTGTGAAGTGGTATAGTCACTGTGGAACACTGTTTGGCTATTCTTATAAAGTGAAACATACACCTACATGAGAAGCAGCAATCCCACTCCTAAGCATTTACCGAAGATAAATGAAAACATATGTCCAAAATAGACATTTACGTAAATGTTTATGTAAGACTTGTCCATAATAGCCCCTAACTGGAAACAATGCAAATGTGTCTCAGTAGAAAAATAGATAAACAATTTGTGGTTTATTCTTACAGTGGAATACTATTGAGCAATAAAGAGGAATGAGCTACTGATATATGCAAAGCATAGAAATCTCACATACTCTGGACTGAAAGAAGCCAGGCGCACAAGACATATAATGTACAATTCCATTAAGGCCAATTAAGGTCAAACAGAGGCAAAACTAATCTAGCAGGATAGACACTGAGAGCTAGGGCTGCCTGTGGGAAGTGAGGAGCCCGGCCAGGGCGTGAGGAAATCTTCTGAGGTGTTGGAAATGTCTGACAACTTGTTTGTGGTAGTGGATACAAAGGTTGATGCATTCACTGAAGCTCACCACATCCTTCACTTAATATCTGCATATTTCACTCAAAGTAAATTTCATTTATTTATCTGTTTGCTTGTTTAAATTTAGGAAACGGGGTCTCCCTCTGTCACCCAGGCTGGAGAGCAGCGACATGATCTAGGCCTACTGCAACTTCTACCTCCTGGGCTATAGCAATCTTCATGCCTCAGTGAGTATCTGAGACCACAGGCGTGCAACACCACGCTCGCTCATTTTTGCATATTTTGTAGAGACAAGATTTTGTCATGTTGCCCAGGCTGGTCTCAAACTCCTTAGCTCAGGCAGTCTGTTTCCTTGGCCTCCCAAATTGCGGGGATTATAGGTGTACACTGTGCCTGGGCCATAAATTTCATGTCATTAAAAAGCAAAAGAAAAAAAGACATCCAAAGTGAGTCCATATGCCAAATAAATTAAATGACACAAATAAAGACAGAGCAGCAATGCTTACAGCTATGTGACGTCATGCAAGTTACTTAACTTCTCTGAACCTCAGATTCTTCTGTAAATTCAGGATCTGTATCTCATGGGGTTAAGAGAATTACCTATGACAAGGAATATAAGGTATTTCCTAGAGGATTGGATGCTTAAGGAGTAATCAGTATGTAGTCAATAAAATATTCTGTCTTATGGAGCCTTATACTTTGTCAAATTGTTAAGTAAAACACTATTTGTTCAAAATACTTCATCTTTGTCTCTATTTCTGCATCTGTATATGCTTCTTCTCATCAAATGAAGTGTGAACTCAAGTCCTTCACCAGTTTCACAGAGTTCTCACACGAAACATTTTGTGAGTCTGGTAATATTACTAACATCTTCTACTCTTCCTTCTTTTCCTTCTCCTCTGTATTTGAAGGAACTAGAAAATTTCTCCTCTCTGTGATGTGCACAGCAATTCTATCCACACCAAGATGCTCAGAATATCACCTTCTATTATCAAGTGTGTGTATGCGTGTGTATGTTTTCTTTCTAACGAGAGGATGATACTCTCTCTTACTGTAATAGTGTTTTCTGAGCATGTGAAACTGATCTGCTTATCTTCTACAGTATCTACATTTCCATGCATCATGCTGTCTTCCTAATGCAGAGACCACGCATTGAGTGTCTGACATACCCAGGCCCCTGCTGATCCAGCAAGCAACTGCAAACATCTCTAGAAATGCTGTAACCCTGTTGTCCTGACTGGCCCCCAGTGAATGAGCAGGATTAGTTGGTGATGGCTCCAAACTTTGCCATTGCATGTTCAGATCTACACTTTAGGGGGTTTGAATAGATGCAACAGCATCTATTGACAGCATTTAGAAGCATCTAGAAGACAGTTGGGGAAGAGCATCTAGGAGGTAGTTGGGAAACAGCAAGTGAGAAGCAGAGAAAAGAGAATAGGTAGAAGCCACAGTTGGCAGAAGCCCTAAGGTGAGTAGCAATCAGTCCATGTGTGCTGGCCAGCATGTAGCTGAGAGCCTGAAAAGGAAAGCATGCAGCGGCAATAATTGACAACTGCTAAAGAAATCAGTGGATACCCAGGTTGCTGAAACTGGGTGACTGTTTAGTGACGTTCTACTTCTCTAGAAGGCCAGATTTCCAAATGCAGATGCATCTATCTCTCCATGAAACGCAGTTCTAAATGTGTTGCTTTTATTTATGTTCTAGCTTACCAATCTCATGCCCATTCAACTTAAGTGTCATTGAAGTCTCTCTTTGTTCTTTTCAATAAGAAAAGACCCAATTAAGGCAAGAATAGAAGAGCTGTGGAGATGCAGAAATTCATAAAAGTGTGTCCTAGCAATTCTGGTTTATCTAAAAGGAGGATCCTGTCTCTTCTCTCTTTCTCCCACTTTCTTTGACTCTCTCTGTTTCTCCTTTCATAAGCAGCCTCTTTCCTCTTTGTTTCATAGGCATTCCCTCCGTGGCCAAATATGATCAGAGCAGGCATGGACCCTTAACCCCGGGCAAAATCTCTTCTGTCATTTGCCGGGTGTTTTATTCCACAATAGTTCAGGCTCAAGATGGCCAAGGAGTGAGCGTAAACTCTGACAAAGCACAGAAAATATTCTTCCCCTCATGCCTTTATCAGAGACTTGATGCACAGGGTCTCAATTCTGCACCAGATTGGGGCCTCCTCCACATCCTTGTCTCTGTTAAAGTGGTGGAGCAGGGGTGAATAAATGTTCTCTACAATCCCCCGAACCCCTAGACACACAATGTGCACCTAGGGGCATGCATGCAGGACAAGGACCTTTTCACAGCACAAAAATGAAGTTGACATCCCATTCCCACCAGTGGGTGCATACTGATGTCCTCCTGGGTTCTTGCTCTTGTTGCATCTTCTGGAGCCACTCTAGTTCTGCACAGCTCTGTTCAGGCCCAGCTTCTGCTTCCTTTTGACCCTGCTGATATTCTGTGACATTCGGGCACATTTTTCCAGGACTTGATGCTGACCTACTACCTCTGGCTCTGCTGATGCCTTTCATTTCCCCCAGACTGGTACAGGGCAGTCTTGTCCCTGTGGTGAGTGGACTTCACTGGAGAGCAGTGATTCCTTTAGTCAATTCACTTCAGGCCACTACTTGTACATGGTCACCCAGCTTGATGCAATGTTCCAGCCACTGAGATCTCTGAGGAGTGTCCCACCGCATTGACTTTCAGCTCTCCAAGTGAGAACTGAGACAAAGTCTCCCTCGGCAGTACCCCCTGGGAAATGTCATTCCCCTGTGTATGTAAAGTGGGATGCAGGCCTATACCAAGTAGCTGAAGTCCTTGGGACTCTCTTTTAATAAGAAACATTTGCGTTAGCTCTTCCTGAGGTCTGGGTTCCCTATTTAAACGAGCCTCGGATATCTGGTTATGATCTGTCTCTGCCCTTTTCTCTGAATGACTGGTATACTCAGTTCCATCAGGACTGTTTATTCATGATCTTGTCCCAAGATTCCACACCTAGATGGATTTCACGTAAATTTCTAATACAACTCTAGTTCAGAGAACATATAAATCCTGTGGCTTTTCTCATAAAATGTTTCTTTTTGCATAACAAGAAACAATAGAAGGCCTGTAAGGGAAAAAATAAGATTAAAATTGATCTAATGTGGCTAGAAAAGTTTCTGTAACACCACAGGAAAATGGCTGTACTTTCCCCTCCCACTCAAATTATTACCTTTCATTTTACTACAGAAGCTAAATTTTTGTTTGTCACACCACAGGACATTGAATTAGCATTGGAAGACATCAACTAGGCAGAAGCTGGAGTCTGGTTGAAATGCCAAGTGACTTAGTATTCTAAGCTTCAGTAGAAGTAAAAGCGTGCAATGGAGTGAACTTGAATTCAGGCATGTTTATTTTCATGTCTGCCTTATACAGGATGGAAAGAGATTCCATATATGAGTCCTTCTCATTACCAGAGAGCACTGCCAACCAAAAGGCTGACCATACTAACTTGTCGGTCCATAGATGATCTTTAAGCAGAAAGTGGGTAAGGGGTGCTTGGGTAATTCCCTATGCTGCTCACTTCTTCAACTATGAACTATGGCTTCATATGGACTCTTCCTACTAATTAACCACAGCCATTTGGCTGAGTCCTATTCACTTTTCAAGTTCCAGTTGCGATGTCCCTTCCTCCAGGAAGTCTTCCCTGACAACCCAGCTTGAGTTAAGGCCCCTTCCTGTTTGCTGTCTTTGCCTGGTGTATTTTTCTCTTCGCATCAGTTATCATAGACCCCTTAATGTTATGCCATTCAGACTAGATTGCAAGCAATTTGAGGTTAGAGACCAAGCCTGTTTTCTTTATTTTGACATCTCCCATGGCCAGGCCAGCTCTTGGCACACAGTGGGTATATTCTGTTTAGTTCTACAGAGAAAGGGGTGGAATATAATGGTGTGTCTGCTGTATTAACTTATCATGAGGATCAGAACACGTGACACTTGGAGGGAACTTTGGAGGGGAGGGAGGCGTTGGTGTGAGGGAGAAGGGAAGTTAAACCTTTAGAGGTCAACTACTCTAACTTTTAAAGGATGAGAGAATGGAGACTAAGATCCCAGGGAGTGACATGAAATGCATGATTCCCACATGTGTGTGTTTCCATGTCTCACTGCACCACACGCAGAGCTTTTCTGGCGTCCTCATCTGGTGTGTCTTCACATCCTAGTCACCTCGCAAAGCTCAACTTATCCCTGAAAACCCAGTCCAAGCACTTCCTCCACCTTAAATCTCCCTAGGAGAGGCCCTTCTTCACCACCACCAATCCTATCAATTAGAAGAAAGGATCTCTTGTTTGGGCCTCTTTTGAATCTGTATTTCTGTTAGGCACACAAATATAGTTGTGTCAGTTCAGGGGCTTTGCACTCAAACTCACAGTTTAAATTGTCCTCTACCATGTATTAGCCCTATGGCCTTGGACAAGTTACTTAGCCCCCTTGTCTTTGTTTATTCACCTACTGTATAAGTCAGGGTTCTACCAGAGAAGCAGAGCCAGTAGGATATATATATATATATATATAGAAAGGAATTGGTTTATACAGTTGTGAGGGCTGGCTACCCAAATCCAAAACTCACTGGGCAGGCTATCAAGAAGGGCAAGCTGGAACTTTGGGGCATGGGTAAAAACTGTTGTACAAGACTGGAATTTCTTCTTCTTCAGAAGAAATTCTGTTATTCTGTGACATCCAGGCACAGAATATCAGATTTTCCCAGGATTTGCTGCTGACTTACTACCTCCAGCTCTGCTGATGCCTTTCATTTCCCCCAGACTGGTACAGGGCAGTCTTGTCCCTGTGGTGACTGGACTTCACTGGGAGCAGTGATTCCTTCAGTCAAATAACTTCAGGCCACTACTTGTACATGGTCACGCAGCTTGACGCAATGTTCCAGCCACTGAGATCTCTGAGGAGTGATAGCCCTCAACTCTGTTCTTAAGGCCTTTCAACTGATTGAACCAGGTGCACCCAGATTATCTAGGATAATCCCCTTTATTTATAGTCATCTGATTATATATTTTAATTGCATCTATAAAGTATCACAATGCCAACACCCAGATTATTATCTAGATAACTGGAGACTATAGCCTAGAAAAATTGACATGTTAAAAGTCCATCACACTTATTATGGGTGGGGGGAAGGTGTAAGAATAAAATCTACCTCATAGGGCCATTATAGGGATTAAATGGGTTTATCCATATCATGCATTTAGAATAGCATTTGGTAAGTGACAAGGCCCCAGTAAGTGTTAACTTTTAATACAGTGTTTATCGTACTTTTCTATACTTATTTTTATATGTCTGCTTTCCCTACTAAGCTTTGAAATTATTCTATTCAGTTATGATGTACCCAAAGTTTGTAGAGGCTGACCTTCAGTCTGGGTTAGTTAAATCATTTGAATAAATAATTTTATTTCAATTTTGAAATGGCTCACAGACAATCCAGAAGAATACCAAATAAGGAATTTATTAATGAAGACTACTCCTCTTCATGGAATTTTTTCCTCACCTGGAAGACTGCAGAGATGAAACATTTTGAGCCATTTTCCAATGAAGGAAAGAGCATGATGGTATCAGCCAAGTGAGTTCTACAGCTTCCATTTTAATATGAGTTTCTAATGGTGTCGCAGATAAGTTACAGTTTGACAGAATGCCAGGTAGCAGAAGGTCCACCAAGCCGTCTACAGATTTGAAAATGTATTAAGCCTAAGAAAGTAAGTCATTTGATTTCTGTAGTTACTGTGTAGAGATTATGAAAGAACATCAGAAAAGAGTGTTTTACTTTCTTTTATGATCCAGGAAGAAGTTCATTTTCGCTGTATGTTACAACATGATGAAGGGATTTTCATTTTACAAAAGTTCGAATAACGACTAACGTCTAAGTTCACATATCCCCGGGATGAAAAATTAAGTTATTCCATAGAGTTGCCCAAACCCTGTGGAATGTCATTTCCTGCACCCCTCTGTTCACCTCCTGGTGGTAGATTTGTTTTACACAGTGTAACTTAATACAGTAGGAGGCTGAAACTCATCAGTAATCTCTGCTTTTGTGTGGCAAGAATGGTATAGCATCTAAGGTCCAAAAACTAAGGAGGCAGTGTTGAGGATTCACCTTTGTCTTCATTTCTATCTTTCTTGAGATTTTTTCCATCCATAGACGTTACTTCAACTTAGCACTTATCTGCAAATATTACCCTTAAGCACAGTTGTAAAGAGAGCTCAGTGAGGTAGCTTTAGAATGATCCTGTTTGGAAAGCTAAGTGTAAGCAGTGTTGAACATTTAAGAAATGAGGATCAAATGCAGGTGCCAGTAAACAGTTTGTGCACCTTACTTGAGCTAAAAGATCACACAAAAGTGTGTTGTTAACTTTTCTGTTCTATTATCCAATACTTTGTAGTCAGTTCAGAGAGCATGCATATGTTCTACACCAAACATATTCTATATCAAATATATATATAGGTTCTATATCAAAAGTATCAATTGCATTTATCCAATTTTATGTGGAAGTTCAATTCTTCCCAAAGTATTTGCATATTATCTATAAAAACCAAATATATAAAGTAAGTGTGATATAATTTCTAATTTCTTTTGTCTTAAACTGCTCGTAACCAAAAAAACATTTTCAAGGTGGCCATATTTGTATTAACAGTTGTTTGAGACAGAGCATTCATGAGAACTTAAATTTGTTATTAACTACATAAATGAACAGTGGATTGTTTACTTACTCATTCACTTACTGGACATTTATCCAGTACCCACAATGTGCAGGAAATGTAATAAATATCTGTAATATAAAGAGAAAATAAAAATTCCAATCTAGTTGGCAAGTTATCCAAACAGTGTTGTTGTACTATGTTAGGAAGAATGAGGTGTCATGGGACAGCAGAAGAGGGGCACCCAGGCTCTAAGTCTTATAGCAAGCTTCCTTGAGGAAATGACATCCAACACTGAGACCTGAATGAATTCATCAGATAAGGGGTATGTGTATGTGTGTGTGTGTGTGTGTGAGCATGCACATATACGCACTCATGGAGAAAGAGATCTCAGACACATGCAAACTGTTGCAGACAAAAAGAGTAGAATATAGCAGCACGTCACATACCAGCTTACTGTATTCAGTACAACTAAAAGAGAGAAGGTTTCCAACATGTTTGTTACAGGACAGAGGATGGGGGGAGAATGTTAAGACTGAAGAAGTAGAAGTCCAACAAAGAGGAGTGGTGGATGGATTTCAGAGCTATTCAAGAGGTCGATCGTCAGGATTTTATTGAAGATAATATTTCAATGGTGAGGGGAATAAGGAATCAAGGATTGAGCTCTGAGCTCTGGCATGAGTAAGGGGGTGATGAGTGGTGCTATTAATATTAATAATGAATACCGGAGGGGGCAAGGTGTTTAGAGGAAGATGACATATTTTGAATTTGTCGTGTCAGAGGAACATGAGGTGGAAAGATCCAGTGGACAGTTAGAAACGTGGCTCTCACTCTCAGGAGCCCCCTGGAGAGAAACAATTTTGAGATTTATTGTCTTAGAGAGGAGTGTTTCTCACCCGTAGCACTGGTAACATTTTGAGCCAGATCCAGCTTTGCTGTGGGGCTGTCCAGGGCACTATGGGATGTGCAGCAGCATCCCTGGCCTCTGCCCACTAGGTCTGTTAGCATGTCCAAGTCGTGACAACAAAACCTGTCTCCAGACATTGCCAAATGTCCCCATGAGACAAAATCACCCCCAGGTGAGAGCCACTGACATGGATGGTACCTAATCCATGAGAATGGATGACTGTAAAAATGAGAGGAAGAAGGTCTAAGGTTAGAACACTGAAGCACATCATTCAGGGACCAAGAGGAGAAAGAAAACCCCGTAAAAGAGTCTGAAGAATGATCAAATAAGTAGACAAAAAACACACAAGCAAAGGGAAAAAGTGTTTCAGTAAGAAAGATGTGATCACTAAGGGCAAATGCAACTAAGAGAGCCATAGAAATGAATCCTAAAAGTGGCCCTCAGTTTAGCAGCAAGACTGCCATCGATGGCCAGTGAAAATAATTTTCTTGGAGTAGTTGGGCAGAAGCCAGAGGGCAGTGAGGTGAGAAGTAAATGAATTTGTAGTGCATTTCTACATTATTTTATCTGGCCAGACAGAACAATACAGCTAGAAGAGTGTGGACAGTTAAAAAGATCTTGGGTTGT
Organism: Cacajao melanocephalus; assembly: GCA_963573385.1. Taxonomy (NCBI): domain Eukaryota; kingdom Metazoa; phylum Chordata; class Mammalia; order Primates; family Pitheciidae; genus Cacajao; species Cacajao melanocephalus. The sequence continues at coordinate 9,814 of CAUYLG010043107.1, forward strand.
GGATTTGAAGAGAGTTCAGGAGAAGTTCAGTAGTGAGTAGAAGCTGAGGATATTGGTAAGAGAAAAATCGAAGTGGAGGACATGGAATGTAAACTCTATAGTGAAAGAAATGAATACAAGAGAGAACTGATGGGTACAGAGAAAGTAGAGAGCTTAGATATGAGGAGTAGGTAAAGTGAGAATTACTGAGGAAAAATTTGGAAGTGCATCAAAACAGTCATTCATCCCAACTGGACCTCAATTTCCTTATTTGTAAGTTCAGGGTGTTAACCTGGATGATCCTGATATCCCTTCAGACTTGATTGTTTTAGGCTACAAGGTATAACAGCATCTTTCTGATTCTTATATGATATAAATATTAAGGAAATGAGAGATGTATATATGAGTTTGTCTATGAAATCTTATTAATACCAAATTTTTCTTTGTTGGGCTTCTCTTTGATTTGGGGTCACCTTGATTTTGACACTGTGAGTTCCCTTTAGGTCTAACCAATTTTGATTGATTCTTTACTTTAGAATAGAAAACTTTGGATATATGAGATAATTTTTGGTGGTTCAGTGGCTTTACTTTGTATAAAAGTGTTCAGTTCTTAAGAAATACAAAGACTAGAGAGCCTTGGTTTTTGTGGCTCTTTCTTGACTGTTAGCATCGTTTTCTTTTGCATGGTTTCTTTCTCTCCCCTAAGATTCTTTCTGATAGATTAGTAATCATAAAGGCTTAAATGACTGTGTCCTGTAGCAAAATGAGTAGACTATGAAGCCAGGTCAGAAAATATGGGAGGCTCAGACCTTTACTTAGCTTTCTGACACCCCAGGCAGGCATCACTAATAGATTTCAGATTTCATCACTCCTTCCTGGAATCTGAACATGTGCTTATAGCCATGATTCTTACCTCAGGCTGGACATCAGAATCACCTGTGGAGATTTTTAAGAAGTGAAGTTTCTCAGGCTTCATTCTAGATTTATTCAATCAGCATCTTCAGTGATTCTGATATGCTCTGCCTAAGACTGACTTTCTATGCATGGTTCCTGGTAGATACATTGGAGTTGGTATCTGTGATGAAAGATACATGATCTCAGATGGAGAATTGTTGATGTTTCTCCCCCTCCGCCCCTTCCCTGAGTTTCTACTTTTCAAAATTTGAGATGCAGTTCACTTCAAAGCATTACACGTTCTGAATTAGAACAAGAGTTAATGGATAAATAAGTCAGATCAAAATGGGGGTGGCTCTAGCCAACCTTTCCTCATCTGCTATGAAAGTATTCTTAAAGATAACAGTACCAATGAGCTCATGAAAGGATCATTCAAGTGAGAGTTGAATATTGATTCATTTATTCCAAAAACATTTATTAAGAACTGGCATAATCAAAAGATGGCATACATTTCAGGCTGTAAGTGGAATAGGTGGTGAAAACACGTCTTGAAGCAATTAATTATCTTTTGTTTACATATGCTTCCCCCCAAAGCCTGGTATCCAATAAAACTTTAACTCAAATTTTGGATTTCCCCAAGTGAGGGACATATGAAGAGTGGTAAAGTCAGCTCATCTTAGGCTGTGTTTTGAGAAGACTTCACCATGATGTCACTCTATGATTCTAACAAATAAGCCCTAGGAAAAGTCAGGATGAGCATTAAGTCCTTCTGGCTCCTTCATTTGTCTTCCCCAGTATCACATCTTTTTATTTGTATTAGAATTTTCAGTGCTTTGCTGTTAAGAGAGGTCAGTGTTCATTTATCGATGAGTTTTTAAATTATACTTATATTGGGTGCTCTTTATATTATGCCTCAAATCTTTAATGTTTTGCTAAATTGAAAAATCATAAGATCTCACTCTCCGGAAATGTCTCCTCTTAGATAAGGAGTTATTTCATTTTAATGTTTCAATCCTTTTCTAGAAAAAGAAACATGAAGCATATTTCACAAATGGTTGGCCGACTACCCTACCAAGCTACTTGGGTCAGGGGTGGTGTGGGAACCTCAGTGGGGAGGAGACAAGAGGAAGTGTCATGGACTGGGACTGGAAACTCCCCACCTCCGCTTCCCCTATGGAAGCTCTGATTTGCATAGTATCTTCTAATATTTCAAATGAAATGTGAAAAAAAAATTATGTTTTCCTTAAAACATTTGGAAAATAAACAAAAATACCAAAGTCCTGAAACTCAACAGACACTATCCTAAAACAAAGGTTTTCAACTTTAGCTGCATCAGAATCACTGGAGGGCTTGTTAAAACACAGGTCCCTGGGCTGCACCTGTAGATTTCCTAATTCTGTAGATCTGGGGTGAGGCCCAGGGATGTGCATTTTAACCAGTTCCTAGGTGAGGTCATGATGCTGCTAGTTCTGCAATTACACCTTGAGAACCACTTCCCTAGAAATACACAAGTGTAGACTGTACCAATCTTTTTTTTTTTTTTTTTTTTGAGACAGAGTCTTGCTCTGTTGCTAGGCTGGAGCACAGTGGCGCAGTCTCGGCTCACTGCAACCTCCGCCTCCCGGGTTCAAGCGATTCTTCCGCCTCAGCCTCCCAAGTAGCTGGGACTACAGGCACGTGCCAAACGCCCGGCTAATTTTTGTATTTTTAGTAGAGACTGGGTTTCACCATGTTGGCCAGGATGGCCTCGATCTCTTGACCTTGTGATCCACCCGCCTCGGCCTCTCAAAGTGCTGGGATTACAGGCGTGAGCCACCGCCCGGCCGACTGTACCAATCTGATACTCCTGTTGTTTCGATAAGAGATGTCTTTTCATGCTGAGATCTTTGTATACTAAAACACAATTTTAGCCCTGCCAAACACAGGTTGTTTACATTTTTTAAATTATATGCCACTGTGTTCTTGTATCAGAAGACTTCACACATAAATCTGGATTTCCAGCTTCTTTTGAAAAATCAGGATAACTGGCATTGCTGGGCATCTTTGCCACCTGGCAGCCTTTTACTGGAGACAGAAAGCGGCTGTCCCCTTTAGATAGGCACATCTTCCCCTCCCTTCAGCTTCTCCCTATAGATCGCTTCATGCTTGAGAAATCAGACACGCTCAAACTCAAATCTCAAAGCCTATTGGAAGTATTTTTGGGTTACACAACTAATCATTTAGGATTATCCTTCCCTTGCTGCCTTGACTTTGCTATAACACTTGGAATGAAGACCATTTCCTACTGTTTGCTATCTATTGCTAATAGGGTATATTATAGTGTTAAATATGGATATATTGGAAGGAAATAAAGCTTCCTGTAAATTTGCATAAAATATATTATTCTAGACCTCTACCTTGGCTTAGAAGCCTTAACTAATACCTAATGGAATACTTCACTCAGCTTTAAAATAAATTTCACTGACTTCTACTCATCTGCCAATGCTGGCTACTGCCTGAGTTTATATAAAAAATGAATCTGTAGCATGATGGCTGGAAACACAAACACATTTAAATTCAGACTCTTTGGAGAATCTATTGCTGCCTTTGACTGTGATGTTTCTCTAAATTCTTTGGAACAAAGTGTCAGCCTCCGTCTCTTTCGAAGGAGGGATTTACACTAAAACCAATATTCCTAGCCCATGCTCATCAGGGTCAGAGGCTGCCTTTTCCACTAAGATGCCTCAATATTCACAATCATTTCACAACTTAATTGAGTTGGTTTCCCTAAATTCAAACGCAGAAAGTCCCATAGAACTTGCTTTGTTTAACAAAGAAGGCTTTCTTTCCCAAACCCCTCTGGCTTTGGTGACTTGGAAAATCTTATTAGCCAGATGAAAAAAAAAAAAAAATTCCACCAACTCCGGGACTCGAATAGCTATTTGGAGGCTTGTGAGGAGCAAGAACCCAATTAAGCAGCTCAGCTGCACAGTCCTGAGTGTAGCGTGGCGGACCAGGGGCGCCCTCGCACGCTCCCTTCGACTCTGCCTGGCTGAGCTGCCTTTAAGCTCTCTGTCAGAATGGCATGGGTCTGAGTGATTCATTTCCCAACCACAAGGCACTAGCAGAGGGTGAAGCTAATGCAGGCTTTGGGTAGCCGGATCAGGGAGCTATGACTCTGATATCTAAACAGGGATTTGGATGGAGCAGAGGCAGGCTTAAAACAACTTTCTCATAACAAAATGGAATGGCTAAACGGAGCTGCAAAAGCATTTTCTCTGACCCTTTTGTCCTAAGGTTCAAAAGGAGCAAATATGTTCTACTTTCTTCGCTGACCTCTTATCTAAGAAAATAACCCTTACCCTCCACGAATAGTGCTGACAAATCTTTTCTAGGTCTGGTGGTGTGTTTGAAAGAATTGAAGCCCAGGTGGTGGCTGAATCGGCAGAGGAATCTGGGGAATTTTCGGATGCCTCTGTCCGGAGGACCTAGAGAGCCAGGAGGCATTTCCTGGGTAGAGGACAACAGCTACACACAGGAAGGACCCGGAATATTGAACCCCAAGGTCCGACAGACTGAGGATAGACGATAGACAATTAAAATGATCAGTGATTCCTACATGATATAATAATCTTAAAAACATAACAAGCTATTTTAGAAGCAGGACCACACAATAGTTTGTTAAAACCGAAGTTTTGTGAAAGTAAGAGTTTCAATAACTTGATTAAAATCAAAGTCCATTTCTTATCCACATTGTTTCTCAGCTAAATAAAAAATGAGTAATGTAAATAGTAGTTATTTGGTAATTTGTAGATTTGGAGAATTCCAATTTTTACAATTTTTGAGTCTAATTATGCATTTTATTTCAATTTATTGTGTGTTTTATTAAAATTTCTGTCTTGAAGGAACTCATAAATAATTTCTGTGTATGTATTCTGTCTTCTGACCTGAACTTTTAGCATCTGTTAGGTGTCAAATAAACTATTAGGTGCTCTGAGACAAAACTGGTCTTTGGAGGGTGGGTATTTTGTTTTGTTTTGTTTATTCCTCAAAGGGATTACAATTTATTTAGGGAAAATGAGTCTAAACATGGAACTATTAAGAAAATGTACAGGCTGATAGAATTTCCTCTTATATTTTAATATAGTACAAGGCTCTATCCTTGGCCTTTTTGTTTACTCATTTACTCACTGTCTTTGAAGAATCTCACGTGTACCCATGGATGTCTATTTCACTATCTCCCTCCCCAAATTTCGTTTTGACATACAGATGTTTACTTTGAATTCTCTCCAAGAAATCACACTTGGGTTTTCCACAAATGGTTCAAACTCAACCTTTTCAAATCTTTCTGGTCATTTTCCCCACAAGCCTCTTCCTACTCAGGTACCACTTATCATCATGATGGCATTGGCTGTATCCAGCTGACCTAGAACATATGAGAATTATTCTGGACTCCTGTCTCTACTAAACTACTATCTCTATGAATGTCCTCTCTGCTCTTACCATGTTTATATTAGTCCCTTAGCAGCTCTTATTGCATCCACGCCAATGGGTTAAATGACCATCTAAATACTAAGACTTCCCAAATCTTTACTTTCAGTCCAGATCTGGAGATATATAAATATATCTATTTATATATCCAAAGTATTAGTCTCCTATTTTTAGACATTTCACAGACAATTTCTGGCAGAGGCTGCTAATTGTCTACCCAATATTCCTAACTATTAAGACCTCAGTTTTGGTCAAGGTGACTATGTTTTCAAAATACTTTACCAGATTTCTTTTCAGGAAAAGGGATGATAACCAGTTCTGGCTAATGAGATGTAAGTGAAATTCATTTGATGGAACTTCTGATAACAATTATCTATTTATTTATTTTGAGACAGGTTCTTTCTCTTTTGCCTGGGCTGGAGTGTAGTGGCTCAGTCATGGCTTATTACAGCCTCAGACTCCTGGGCTCAAGTGATCCTCCCACCTCAACCTCCCAAAGTTCTGGGATTACAAGTGTGAGCCACCGCACCTGGCTATTTTTTTTAAATTTTGTATAGCAACGGAGTCTCTATATGTTGCCCAGGCTTGCCTTGAACTCCTGGCCTCAAGCAATCCTTCTGCCTTGGCCTCCCAAAGCTCTGGGATAAGGAGCGTGAGCCACCATGCAGTCCACTGAATAGAATTTGTGAAGGACAAACTTGGTTGGGTGCATCTCAGTCTTTTGCTGTGTGCCATCTTTACTCTTCCCCCTTCTTTCTGTCTATAACCAGTCTGTGGGATGTACACAATTTGTGACATCATTAAAGTAAAATGATAATTTTTGTCTCCCACTACCCTTATGAAATTTGTCAGTGGGGCAAGCTTTTCCTACATTTTCTTTCCCAATGAATGGCATCATAATTTACCCAATTATTTAATATCTACAACTTGTTCATCACTGTTTGATTTATCCTTCTTTCCCAACCCCTCTTTCCCTGTACTATCAGTTTGCAAGTTCTGTTACAGCTTCTTCCTAAATGGCTTTTGAATTATTCCACCCTCCCCTATGTCCACTGCCTCCTCCCCAGTGATGTCAATGCTCACCTCTTACCTAGATATCAGCCACATGCCCCAAACGGCAATCCTTGCTTCCAGTTCTTTCCAATTCAATCCCATGGCTGTTCTACAGTCAAAAAAAAATTTCCTAACCTGTCATTCAGATTAAGCCATGCACCTGCTTAAAATCCTACGATGACTTCTCATGGCCTGCAGGCTAAACCTGAACATCTGTACATATTTTCCAAGACCCTTCATGATTTGAGAGAGCAGAGAAAGGAGACAGGCTTTGGACTTTTGATGGGCAGATTATGGGACCAGGGCAAGTGTTCCAGTGTGTGGGCAGGGGCTTGCATGGTTCAACCTCCTTCCAGCATCAAAGGAGGGAGTCTTTCTCATTAAATTGCTCAGATATGGGGAGAAAGGGGAAGGGGGAGGAGATGGGGCTTACAAGCTATCAGCAGCTGAACAAAAAATAATGGAGTCCAACTCTATCACAAAGAATTAATGGTGAACTCCAAACATAGGTCAAGGCAACTACTGATTCAGTGCTACTGTTTGCAATATTTCTATGAAATAATTTCCATTAGCTGCAAATATAATATTGGGTCTTATCTTAGTGCTTCAGGAGAAGAGGTTCAGGAAAAAAATGTTTTGCATACAGAGTGGTTAATAGGACAGAAGATGAGAGACAGAAAGAGAGGAGGGTGCAGAAAGAGAATTTCCACAAAATTGAATTTGTAAACAAAAATTACAAATTCAGAAAACTATGCTATATCTTTCTAGTGCTCACAAGGATTTTTGCTTCTCCCTTCCTTTTGGTCATTGTCTCCTTAGATTGAGACATGACCACGTGAGCAGAAATGACTGTCACACTTAAAAGGCTATGAGAGATGCTCAATGTTTTGTTTCCCTTTCATGGCAAACACCAAAGATATGTATTGAGATGGCAGTATCATATGACAGTGGAGTATTCCTAAACCGGACCTTGAAGTGATTACAGAGGGCAGAGGTCCCCTGCTGAGATATACAAAAGAGAAAAGAAAAAAATTGTTTTAAACAAAAATAACTGGAGTTGTTTGATATTTCAATATTCAAAGTAAAGGATGATAGATCCATGGTAGTCACTGGCCCATAGCAATTCCAGAATTTCTCTGTCAGATAGAATGAAGGCTGGCTAGAGTGTGAGGATTCCTTGATGAAACCCAAAATCTGCTTCCTGGGAGGAACCACTTTATTGATTGTTCTCCATGGGCCCTTCCTCACCTTTAGAGAGACTTCTGCCTTTTCAGGGTTTTTTTTTTTCCCCATATCTAGGTGGGGATTGTGAAACATGCCCTCATTAGAAGATGTGTAAACCCTGAAGCTGCCTCCTATTTATGGGAGACTGGGGGAGGGAGGAGACAGGGACAAGAGTTAATTTAAAACTCAAACAGTAAAAGGCATTTCTAATCTAGCCCTATGATATATTTGAGAATCCAGTTCCCTCAAAAATTTAGAAAGATTCTGATCTGTTTGCTTTTGGTCAGTTTCATATGCTAATAACCACACCTACCTTTCTTTTTCTTCTGCGGTGCAGTGGCATGATCTCGGCTCACTGCAATCTCTGCCTCCTGGGTTCAAGTGATTCTCCTGCCTCAGCCTCCCAAGTTGCTGGGATTACAGGTGCCCGCCACCATACCTAGCTAATTTTTGTATTTTTGTAGAGATGGGGTTTCATCTCTACAAAGTACAGGTTAGCCAGGCTGGTTTTGAACTCCTGACCTCAGGTGATCCATCCATGACAGCATTCCAAAGTGCTGGGATTACAGGTGTAAACCACCATGCCCAGTCCACACTTACCATTTTTTAGGACATAGTCCTCAAATCCACTTTATGTCTTTGCTCTATCAACTCCACACTTCTCTCATGCATCTTTACAACCCGTGGATCAAGATATCCCCCCAGGAGCCCATTGTCACCAGGGCCTTGGGTCTAGTACACAGAGCTGTGTGGAGTCTCAGCAGAGAAGCTGCTCAAGCACACACAGAGACCAAGGATTTTTACATACTCCAGGCCTGGGATCCCCAGCAAGGAAGGAGATCCGTCCACACATATCTCTAGGAAGGGGGCTGAATCCAGGGAGCCAAGCAGCATTGTTCTGCAGGCCTCACTTTCACAGCATGTCACAGGTTAAGACACACTGGCTTGGGATTCCTGACAGCCAATGGCAACAGGCTGGAGTCTGCCTGATATGGGATGGAGTTCTTGTGGGGAGGCGTGGCTGCCATCTCGGTGATTTGGTCAACTCAGCCTTTCCAGCCTGCTGGTTTTGGAGAGTCCAAATGGCCCAGACAAGTCAGGGTCTCCTCCAATGCAGCACAGCTGCTTTGCCAGATCATGGCCAGATCACTTCTTTAAGCAGGCCCCTGATCCATTCCTCCTCATTGGGTGGGACTGCCCTGTGGGGGCTTCAGCCACTCCAGCCAAGGTTCTACAGGCAGAGCTCTTATCCCTCCCTGGGACAAAGCTCCTGGGGGCAGGAGCAGCGGCCATTTCTGTGGTTCAGTTGACTCAGCTGTTCCAGCCTGTTGGCGTTGGAGAATACAAATGATCTGGACAAGGGTGGGTCCCCCACAATGCAGCTGCCTTACCAGATCGTGGCCAGACTGCTTCTTTAAGTGGAACCCCAATCCATTTCTACCTACTGCAAAGGGCTTCAGCCACTTCAGCCAGGGTTTTACAGACAAAGCTCTGATCTCTTCCTGGGAAGGAGCTCTTGGGAGGAGGGATGGCCACCATCTTTGTGTTCTGTAGATTCAGCCATTCCAGTCTGCTGGCTTTGGAGAATACAGATGGGTCCAGATGAGAAAGAGTTCCTACCACGCAGCACAACTGCTCTGCCAAAATGCAGCCAAACTGCTTATTTAAGCAGGTCCCTGATCCTATTTCTCCTGACGAGGTCTCACCCAGCCAGGAGAAATAGGATCAGGGACCTGCTTAAATAAGCAGTTTGGGGTCTTATTTAAGACAGGGGTCTCCAGCCCCCTCTTACAGGCACATTCAGGCCAGCAACAGGTCAGTAACCCATGGGACAGAGCTTCTAAAGGAAGGAGCAGGCTGTCATCTTTGCTGTTTTACAGACTTCACTGATGATACTGCCAGGTATGGGAAAAACTGAGGCAACTAGGGTCTACAGTGGACCCCCAGTAAACCACAGCAGCCCAACAGAAGAGTGGCTTGACTCTTAAAAGAAAAATAGGAGAGAGATCCAAGATGGTCGATTAACAACAGCTCAGGATTGCAGCTCCCAGTGAAAGCGCAGGGAGCGAGTGGACGCCGCACTTTCAGACGAATTTTTGTTGCCCACAGACTGGGAGATTCCTGGTGGAGGAGCCACACGGGTCGCCAGCGAGACATTTTTGGGCGGCGCAGCTATTTTGCCGGCGCCCTGGCACGGCGCTTCTTGGTGCGGAGTATACGAGATGGGGTGCCCTTTGAGTCTGGCTCGGCTGGTCCCATCCCCACAAGGAGAACAGCAATTGGCAGCGCTGAGGACTGAGAGTTTCACAGTAAGCACAGCTGAACCGGGAATGTGCAGCCCTGCGGGGAAGGGGCGTCCGCCAAAGAAAAACTAAGAAACAGAAAAAACTTCATCACCTGGCGGAGAGATCCAAGATGGACGATTAACAACTCAGGATTGTAGCTCCCAGTGAAAGCACAGAGAGCGAGTGGACGCTGCAATTTCAGACGAATTTCTGGGGACCCCAAACTGGGAGATTCCCAGCGGAGGAGCCACACGGATCGCCAGCGTGACTCTTTTGGCCGGCGCAGCTGTTTTGCTGGCGCCCTGGTGT
>CAUYLG010043108.1:0-24668 GCA_963573385.1 Cacajao melanocephalus
CGAAGGGAATGGTCAGGGCAGGCGGCATCTAGGAGCCTCAAGCTGCGTGTACTTGCATTTCATTACCAGCTCCAGACGCTGCAGGGGCTGCGGAAAGACAAGCCCATGTGCCCGTGTTCAAATGATCAAAGCCACAAATCAGACTACAGTGTGCTGTGGGTCCTCACCTAGAACAACACGCCTGACGCTGACCACGCTGCACCCTCACCTAGAACAACACGCCTGACGCTGACCACACTGGACCCTCACCTAGAACAACACGCCTGACACTGACCACGCTGGACCCTCACCTAGACAACGCGCCTGACGCTGACCACGATGGACCCTCACCTAGAACAACGCGCCTGACGCTGACCACACTGGACCCTCACCTAGAACAACGCGCCTGACGCTGACCACACTGGACCCTCACCTAGAACAACACGCCTGACGCTGACCACACTGGACCCTCACCTAGACAACGCGCCTGACACTGACCACGCTGGACCCTCACCTAGACAACGCGCCTGACCGAGACCATGCTGGATTCCTCAGACCCTGCTGTGCCCTGTGCCGAAGCACGAGGTGTGGAGAACATAGAACGGAAACCGGGGCTCCAGACCTGCCTCAGGCCCCACCGGCTCCACATAGGGCCAGGCTCCTGGCCCAGCCCTTCCTTCAGGGTGAAAGGTGGGGGTGGCCGGGGCAGGCCCTGCAGGCCTGGAGCAGCAGGGGCTCGGGGGCTACAGAGGCCAGCCCACTGTGGCAGGTTGGGTTCTGTGTGGACATGGTCTGGTCTCCAGAGGCTCCGTGTTCCAGGGTGCCCGTGTGGCCTGGGCTGGGCTTGCTGACAGAAGCCTCCTGCCTGCCGCGTCTGTCCCTGAGCTCCTGGAAAGGCCCCACACCCTCCCTCTTAGCCGATTCTGAGTCCCTTGCCTGTGAAGTTCTCATCTTCCTGGGTCCCTCGGGAGCAAGGAAGGCAGAAAGTGGAAGCGTCCCTGAGCGTGGGATGCAGCCTCCTCCCTCCCTGCCCGCTGTGAGAGTAAAGGCCTGGCTTCCGCTGCGGGGGCCTGTTTTCCCATTGTTCTACAGAAACACGCAGCTCACCACCTCATCCACAAACAGCACTGCCTTCCTCCTTCCACTCTTGCTGTGATCTGCGGAACCCAGTGCTTTCTCAAGGAAGCCCCCCTTCCCTGCTCCCGCCCCCACTGTCCGGCCCTGAGTCTTTAGGAGATGCAGGTGACCTGTCTTGGGCTGCAGAGCAGAGGCTGGGGCCCGCCACCCCTGCCCCTCACCACTCAGTGGCCCCACCCGGCAGCCCCTCTCTCCAGGGGCAGCTCTGCCTTTATCACCCAGCAAAGGCCTTCAGTCTCCAGTGTGGGGCTCTCATCTGCCCTCTCAGCAAACACCTGCATGACATCTCCTTTCCCAAAGCCCTGTGCAGGGCCCTGGGGAGGAAGAACCTGGGGAGGGGTGGAGCTGGCCCTGCAGACACAGCATGTCGGTCTGAGACGCCACCGGCTCAGGACAGGCAGGGTGACGCCTGCCCCATCAGGCCAGCCGAGGGCCGGGCTCCTCAGAGGGCAGCCAGCCTGGGATTACACATGTCCTTCCCTTCTCGGAAGCGCTGCAGCGGCTCAGGTAGGGTTTGACGCTAAGGTATGATTTGTATCTAACGAATATGTGGGAATGCACCCTAGAAGCAGAAGAAATCACCTTCATAAGCAGAGAAGGGGAAACGCTGGGAGGAGTGAGAACCTGGGAGCTTTGGGGAAGTTGGGGGCGGGGGTCAGAGGCTCTCGTCCGGGAAGGGAGGGACAGGGGCTCTTGGCTGGGAGGGCAGGGACGGGAGGGATGGGGCCTCCGGACAGGGAAGACAGGGACAGAGGTTCTGCTGCTGGATCTGACTGGGGTCCACTCTCCCCGCCCAGCAAAGCTGTATGTCCACGTGGGGTTTGCAGTGGGAGAAAAGAAGGCACTAATTTGCAGGGCGCGGAGCCAGCAGACTCAGGCAGTTGGTGCCTAAGCCCCCACCTGCCCAATGGCCTAAAGGTGAGGGTCTTAAAGGCGGGGGCAGAGGTGGCAGGTGAAGTCATACCTGAGCCCCCCAGGGCTGTCTGCTGGTATCATCTAAAAAGGCAGCTCACAGGTCACAGGTGGATTCAAAGATTTTCTGATTTGCAGTTGATTGAGGAGGCAAAGCTTCGTCTAAAATTTTGGGATCAGCAGAACAGAACACTAGGTCTGGTTCATGGGGGTGACCTCCCCCAGGCCCCTCAGGCAGAAATTTAGAACAAAGAATGGGCTCAGAGTTCCACCTCAGGGGCACCTTTTTGGGGGCCTGCGAGCAGGAGGCCCACTTGGCAGGGTCTGGGTTTCTGAACAGCAGCGCAGGCGCATGCGTAGAAACGGTCTCTAGCTCCTATCGCGAGCAAAACGTCTTGTGACTTCCACTCCCTTGGTATCGTTTTAGGCTACTGTTACCTTCTTGTTTGTCAAGTTGCTCATTTACTTCTCAGGGCGAACTGGCACCTGAAATTTCCCTTCAAAGAACTCCAGATTCTCCTTTATTTTCATGCTTGGGGGTGGCGATAAGGCTCCTAAGAGGGGTGTCTGCTCCTTCGCAGCTTTGGGTGCTGAAGCAGTGGGAGGGCGGGGGAGCGTTTGGCGTGTGGAGGATCCACCAGGCAGGGCGACGGGCAGGCCATTCCCTGCTGCTTCTAAGGGCACCCCCTGTGGAGGCAGCCCTGTCTGGGAGCGCATCGCCGGCCTCGTGTCCCGGCCTCGGTATCCTGGCCTCAGGGGGTCTCAGGCCTCTCGCAGTGTCCCGGAGCTGCTGGACAGCGGCCACGTGAGGTCCACCGAGCTGTGTGAGGTGATGGGCAGCCAGGAAGGTGCGTGGGGCTTCTCTGTGCAGTGGACACACTGGTGGCTCCGGGCGGAGAGCGGTGCTGTTGGAACAGGCACAGTGGAGATTCCAACTCACCAGATCTGGCTGACATGGCCCAGGTCCCGGGAAATGGCGCCCAACCGACAGGCAAGATCCACTCCAAGAGCGCGCAGGAGAAACCAGGACGGGGACGCGCGCAGGCCGCAACCAGGACGAGGAGCGCAGGAGAAACCAGGACCGAAAGCGCAGGCCACAAACAGCACGGGGACGGGCGCACAGGCCACAAACAGGACAGGGACGAGCGCACAGGCCACAAACAGGACGGGGACGCGCGCACAGGCCACAACCAGGACGGGGACGCGCGCGCAGACCGCAACCAGGACGGGGACGCGCGCGCAGGCCACAACCAGGACGGGGACGCGCGCGCAGACCACAACCAGGACGGGGACGCGCGCGCAGACCACAACCAGGGCGCGGACGAGCGCACAGGCCAGAACCAGGACGAGCGCGCATGCTGCAACCAGCACGGGGACGAGCGCGCAGGCCAAAACCCCGACGGAGAAGCGCGCAGGGAGAATGGAGCTGCCACTGCTGACGGGCACCTGGGAGACTGGGCTTCGGAGCCGCCCCTGCACAGCAGGAAATGCGTCCTTCGTGGGATCACACAGGGGCGCAGACACACACCTGCCCATCCCAGGAGATGCAGAACCGCCCTGGCCTGGCCACAGGGGACACATTCTGGTATCTTCTTTGGATTTTATTCCGTAAAACAAAAACCAAACAGAGAGATCCGCTATTCTCAGTCTTCCAAATGTATTTCACAGCTTACTAATGAGTTGTTGCATCTCCGCATGGCCAGGGATATCCTTGCTGAGTTGGTCATTTTGGAAATGACGCTATTTTTTTTAAAAAAGCCCCATGTTGAAGTATGGGGGGTTTGGACTCTAACACATGAATTTGGGGGCACAGTTCAACCCCTCAGGGGAGGGCACAGAGCTGGTGAGTGGCTGAGCCCCTGGAACCTGAGTCCAGGCACCGGTGACAACCAGGCTGCACCTGCCTCTCGCCCCTCCGGCATCCTCCCAGCTGTGGCTGGAGGGGCCGGGGTCAGAGCCTGGGACGCAGCTGGTTTGTCATCGCCCCTGAGGAGCAGCCCCACTCTGGGGGGTCCAGTTGCTGCTGACTGGAGGTCTCTTCACCAGGACTGTGCTGGCAACCCCCAAAGAGCCTCACTCAGCGTGCCTGGCTGCAGCCGCTCCAGAGCAGGGCTCCCAGGAAGTCTGCAAAGACACCGGCCACAGATGACTTTTCCAGACCTGTCCATCTGATTTGTTTGACCAGAGAACAACAACAACAACAACAAAAATGCAGGGGAGCAAGGCTGGCACCACTAAGGGTGAGGGAGCAGAGGGAGGCCGTTGGTTGGACCCTGCAGACGAGGGTCTTGTAAGGTGACCCAGGGCTTCCAAGGAAGACAGGAGGGCATGTTGTAAATCACAGCCTGTTGACAAGAGGGCCTCAGGAAAATCAGCACCTTGTGCCTTTAGGGGCAGACGGAGCTGAGTCCAGTACAGGCAGGACAGGAGGAAGGTGATTTACAGCATGGCTGTCTCTGGAATGGCCTTGGTTGGCCAGAGGGACAGGGAAGGAGACGGCCTCAGGCTGACCCTGGGAGGGAGAGAGGCTGGGCCAGGGATGCACCAGCCCTGGGAGGTGGAGGCCAGGCATGGGGGTGAGTGTGGCCGTCTCCTTACCAGCCCTGTGGGAAGGGCCTGAGAGGTGGAGGTCAGGCATGGGGGTGAGTGTGGCTGTGGCCTGACCAGCCCTGTGGGAGGGCCCTGTCTGGAGATAAGAAATAACAGCAGTGAAGGGAGTGTCAACCCACCGCTCCACAAAAGGGCTCTCAGAAGGCTCCATCGTTTACACAAGTGAAGCCGACCACAACGAATAAGAGCAGAATCGAGAGTTTTCAGAGGAACAGAGAGAAGATGGTGTCAGGAGAGGAAGAGAAGCTGGCGGGTTTTCTAGCAGCTGAAGTGAAAAGTGACATTTGTTGCGTAGATTTTATTTTCTTTAGAAACAAAATGCAGTGTTCTTTTGGCGACACCCCATTGCTTCCACTGCCGCCACTTACAGAATGCCCATTGTGTGGCGGATGCTTTAGCACAAAATGACCCGTCTACACCACGTGCCTGGGAAGAAGATTCTGTTACACCCACTTGACAGACAAGGAAACTGAGGTTAGAGAGAGTGAGGGAAATTCTAAATGTCAGAGAATCAGAAAGCGGGGATGTGGGGTTTTAACGTTAGCTTCCTTGGCTCAACACCTTTGTTTCTTTACACCACCCAACAGGTATCGAACAGCACAAGGAAAAGACGGTACCTAAAGTTTCAAATTAAAATAGATTTTAAATGAATGGCTGATTCTAGACACCCTTCAAGTGACAATCCAGGCGCTTGGCTCTGCTGCTAACTCAAGATGGAAAGGAAGCTTGAAATGCCGAGGCCAGTCGGTTAATGTGTTAAGGAAATTAGTTGAAGGTCAATATGTTTTGCTTCCTGGTTAAATCCAGTGCTTACTAAATTTTGTTTCGGTCATGAAATCACCTACCCTCCACTTTTCTGGAAGGACATGTCACTAACATTCCATGGAACATTTAGGGCCGGCTACTCTGGTGCAAATGCACTATGCTGTTACTTAGAATGAGAGCTGGCTACATAATTTTAATTTTTTTTTAATTTGAAAGTAAAAATTTCAAAACATAACTAAATTTAAATTTTAAGTTAAAACTTCTAGTTAAAGTTTAAACTAATCTAAAATAAATGTACTATTAATGTAATCTTTAAGAAATTTAAAAAGTACAGGACATAAAATGCAAAGTACCTCTTCCCACACTGTGTTAGAGTTCTCCACAGAAACCAATAGGAGACACAGGTATGTGTATGTGGATATCCCCCTGTGTAGCTATATAAATAGAGACAGAGCTAGAGAGAGAGAGAGAAAGATAGACAGTATCTAACGTAATGATGGCTGTAAATTTTCCAAATATGATTAACACAAAAGCTTACAGATCCAAGTTGTTCAACAAACCAAGAACAGATTAAACAGAAAGAAAACCACAGCAAAAGATACCAAAATCAAATTGCTGAAAACCAGTGACAAAGTGTGAACCCTCCAAGCAGCCAGAGAAAAGGCAGGTAGAGAGATGAGGATAAGGATGACAACAGACGAACAATAAAGACTTCACAGTCCAGACATCAGTGAAGACGCTCCCTTAAAGAGCAAGGTGGGAAGTTAGGCTGGAATTCTTTATCCAGGGAAAATGCCATTCAGAACTGGAGTGAAATAAACACAGAGAGAACCCAGTGGACCTGCACTACAAGAAGGCAGAAGGGAACTCTTTAGGCAGAAGGAGTGTGATGTCAGATGAAAACTGATCTATACAAATAATGCCAGAAATAGAACATACGTAGTAAATAAGAAAAATGTTTGTCTTCTTTTTAATCTTTTAAGAAGATAATTGATGTTAATATGATTGTGGTCGCTTTATCTGTAATAGTGTCAACAATGAAAATAAAGTTAAAATAAGATTTAAAAAGATAATTGGCTATTTAAAGGAATAATAATCACAATGTATTCTAGGAGTTGCAGCATTCAGGGAGGTAAAATATATGAGAACAGAAACACAAAGGCATGTGGTATTAGAATGAAGGACACTCTTGCAAGACTCTCTCTGCTAACCTGAGCTTGGATGTTACTATTGAAAGGTGGACTGTGATACACAAAAGGTAACCATTGTAAACCCTTGGAGCCACCACTTAAAAGGAAAACAAAAATATAGCTAATAAGAAAATAGTGTATCAACCAAAATTTAAAGATAATTAAGAAGCCGACACTTGGTTTTTAGTCAGCACGTGAGGAGTTTGGAAGTCACCACTCCATCCTAACCGTAAGTGAAAAGATGGACAAACAAAAAATCCACAGCTCTTCTTAGATCTGTCGGAGAAGTGAGGTCACAGTGTAAAATGTTGTCCTGAAAATTGGGGAAATAGGCAAATACAGAGAATCACAGCTTAACTGGAGCAGAAATGCATGAGCTGAAACTTCTGTGGAAACCAGTGCAGGGGCAGGGAGACCTGGACCGTAATTGAGGAATCGGTGGAGGCTCAGCATGGACCAGCCTGAGCATTGGGAGCAGCTCATGGGGTCCCCACACTGTTGTGAGTGTTGCCTCCTGGAGCTTGCCCAGGTTCACACACTGAATATTGGAGAAATGTCCCCTCATGGTTCTGGCAGAGGGAGGTGGAAAGGAACCATTCTGAAAGACACTTGAGGATTCTGTTTTCCTTAACAAGAAACCAGCAAGCCAGAGCCCCACCTGCTGGGGTTTTATCAGAGCCAAACCGACTTGGGGGAAAGTGAATATCCAACTCCAGCCCAATCCAGTCATCCTGTCCCACCTAAGGGAGGAAATATTCGTGAAGTTCACAGACCAAGGGCACAGGCTCACTAAGACTTGAGACTTAATCATGGGGCTGTAGAACAGTTTCCCTCCCATACATCTCACTCACATCCCTAGAGGCCTCTGTTTACAGCAGTTCCTTTCACCCAGTGCATCGCATCCAGAGTTCAACAAAAATTACAAGGCATACTAAAAGGCAAAAACACAGTTTGAAGAGACAGAGCAAGCATTAAAACCAAAGTCAGATGTGGCAGTAGTGTTGGAATTACTAGACCAGGAATTTTTTAAACCATAGCTAATATGCTAAGAGCTTTAATAGAAAAAAAATGCAAGAATAGGTGAAAAATGTAAGCAAAGGGATGAGAATATTATTTTTTTTAAGTCCTAGAGATCAATAACACTGTAGCAAAAATGAATAAGGTCTTTGGTGGGCTCATCAATAGGCTGGACGCAGCTGAGGAAAGAATACTTGAGCTTGAGACTATGATGATAGAAAGTTAAAAACTGAAAAAGCAAAGTGAAAAAGACCATGAAAAACAAGAGAGAATATTCAAGAACTGGGGGACAACTACAAAAGGACAATGAGGAACACATCTGCATAATGGAACACCAGAAGGAAAAGGAACACAGGCAATATTTGAAGCAATGGTGATTAAGAATTTTTCTAAATTAATGTCAGATCCAGGAAGTTTAGAGAATACCAAGCAAGATAAATGCCAAAAACTACACATAGGCATGTCATATTAAAACTGCAGGAAATGCAAGATAAAAGCCAGAGGGAACAAAAACTTAACCTATAGAGGAGCAAAGATAAAAATTACATCCATTTTTTTTTCTCAGACACAATATTAGCCCATTTTCACACTGTTATAAAGAAATACCTGAGACTGGGTAATTTATTTATATTGATAAGTAAAGGAAAGAAAGAAAATGAAATCACATAAAATGCTCAAAGTATGAAAAGCAGAAATACGTGAAAGACAAAAATAGTAACAAAGGACAAAGGCAAAAAAAGTGGAAAACAGTAGCAAATATGATAGATATTAATCCAAGTATATCACGAATCACTTTTAACATCAGTGGTCTAAGTGCACCAGTCAAAAGACTGAAATGTAAGAGTGGATCAAAAAACAAGACCCAACTATATGTTGCCTACAAGAGTCCTACTTTAAATATGGACACACACACACATAAAGTAAAAGGATGGAGAAATATATACTATACTAATACTAGAAAAGCAGGAGTAGCTATATTAATTACAGAAAGAGCAGACTCCAGAACAAGGAAAATTATCAGGGATAAAAGAGTAAAAGAGGGGAATTACATAATAATAAAGGGGTAAGTTCTCCAAGAAGGGATAATAATCTTCAATGTGTATATGCCTAACAACATAGTATCAAAATACAAAAGGCAAAAACTTATATAATTGCAAGGAGAAATAGATGAGTCCACTCTTATAGATGCAGAATTCAATATCCCTCTATCAGAAACAGGCAGATCCACCAGGCAGAAAGTCTGCAAAAATATAGTCACACTCAACAGCATCGCCAATTAATTGGATATACTTGACATATACAGACTATTTTTTCCAAGAAGAGCAAAATAAACATTCTTCTGAAGCTCACATGAAACATTCACCAAGATAAACTACATTCTGAACAATAAGACATACCATAAATTTTGAAAGTATAGAAATCACACAATGTCTGCTTTCAGACCACAATCAAATTAAACTAGAAATCTTTATCAGAAAGATAGCTGAAAAATCCCCAGCTACTTGGAGATTTGACAGTACATTTCTTAATAACATATGGGTAGAAAACAAAATCTCAAGAGAAATAAAAATACTTTGAACTAAATAAAAACACAACTTATCAGAATTGGTGAGATGCTTCAAAAGCAGTGCTTGGGGCCAAGCACAGTGGCACATGCCTGTAATCCCAGCACTTTGGGAGGCCAAAATGGGCAGGTTACTTGAGGTCAGGAGTTTGAGACCAGCCTGGCCAACATGGCAAAACCCTGTCTTTACTGAAAATACAAAAATTAGCCAGATATGGTGGTGTTTGCCTGTAGTACCAGCTACCTGAGAGGCTGAGGCAGGAGAATCTCTTGAACCTGGGAGGTGGAGAATACGGTGAGCTTAGATCATGCCACTGCACTCCAGCCTGCATGACAGTGAAATTATGTCAAAAAAAGAAAAAACAAAACAAAAAAAAAAGAATGAGGGCAGTGCTAGGGGGAAATTAATAGCATTGACTACATATATTAGAAAGAAGAAATTCTAAAATCAATAACCTGTTTCCACCTTGGCAAAGGACAAAATACAAGACCAAATTAATCCAAAGTAAGAAAAAGAAATGAAATAGTAAAAATAGGAGCAGAAATCACTAAAATCGAGAACAGGAAATCAATGAATAAAATCAACAAAACCAAAATCTGGTACTTTGAAAAGATCAATAAAATTAAAAGGGAGAATATATAAGTTACTAAATTAGAAATGAAAGAGAAACAATAATTTAAAAAACAGTATGAACAACTCTGGGTCCACTAATTTGGTAACATAGATAAAATGAACCAACTCTTTGAAAGACACAAGCTGCCAAAACTCACACAAGAAGAAACAGAAACTCTGAATAGATCTAAAAGGTTGAATCAATAATTAAAAACTTCAAAACAGAAAGCAGGCTCAGATGATTTCACTGGTAAATTCTACTGAACATTTAAAAAATAAATAACACCAATTATCTACAAACTCTTTCTGAAGGTAGAAGCAGAAAGAATGTTTTCTAACTCATTCTTTGGGGTCAACATTACTAAGCCAGACAAAAATATTACAAGAAAATAAAACTATAGATCAATATACTAATAATGAAAAATCAAAAATGAAATTTAAAAAATCACATTTGCAGAATCACCCATAAGAGTAAAATATGTAGAAGGAACAAATGTAACAAAAGAAGTGCAAGGCCTATACCCTAAAAGCTACAAAATATTACTAACATAAGTTTTTAAATATCCAAGTAAAATGGGAGATATTCCGTGTTCATGGATTGGGTGACTCCCTATTGCTAAGATGAAAATTCTTCA
The DNA here is from genome assembly GCA_963573385.1 of Cacajao melanocephalus. NCBI lineage: Eukaryota > Metazoa > Chordata > Mammalia > Primates > Pitheciidae > Cacajao > Cacajao melanocephalus. The sequence continues at coordinate 10,423 of CAUYLG010043108.1, forward strand.
AAGTGATTTACAGATTCAATGCAATCTCTATTAAAATATCAGCAAATCTTTTTTTATGGAAGTTGATAAGCTGATCCTACCATTTATGTGGAAGTAAACATAACCTAGAATAGCAAAAACAATTTTGAAAAAGAACAAAGTAGGAGGATTTATACTACCTGAATTCAAAACCTGCTAAAAAGCTACCATAATCAAGATAGTGTGGTATTGGCATAAGAATAAATACATAAACAACCAAGCAGAATAGAAAGTCCACAAATAAACTTACATTTATGGTTAATTGATTTTAGTTTAGATGATGATACCAATGCAATTCAATGGGAGGAATAATTGTTCAAAAAATAGTTCTGGGATAATTGGCTAGGCATATACAAGAAAATAAACAATTACTTCATACCATGCACAAAAATCAACTCACAATGTGTCAAAAACTTAAATGCAAGAGCTAAAACTATACAACTTCTAAAAAGAAAACGTAGAAGAAAATCTTTGTGACCATGATTTAGGCAAATATTTCTTAGGTATGACACTAAAAGCATGATCCATGAAGAAATTTTTGATAAATTAGGCCTCATGAAAACTGAAAACTACTACTCTTTGAAAGACAGACTGAAAACTACTACTCTTTGAAAGACACTGTTAAGAAAATAAAATTTTTCATAAGCCATAGACTAGTAAAAACTATTTGAAAAATATATATTTTAAACATAAGATTTATATCCATAATACTTGAAGAACTCTTACTACTCATGAATAATTAGATAAACAACCTAGTTTTTAAAAAAAATTGAGTAAAAGATTTGAACAGACACTTCATTAAAGGAGCTAGAATGGAAATAAGCATACAGAAAGATGTTGACTTCATTGATGATTAGGAAAATTCAAATTAAATCCACAGTGAGGTATCGCTACTCTAGGAATGGTCAAATTGGGAAAAAAAAAAAAGCATCTGACAGTACCAAGTGTTGGTGAAAATGTGGAGTAACTGAAGTTTTCATACATTACTGATGAAAATGGAAAAGGGTACAGACACTTTGAAAGATACTTGGCAATTTTAAAAATAAAGTTAAAACACACAACCTACCAATCCCACTCCTAAGTACTTTCATCAGGGAAGTGAAAACTTATGTTCACACAATGTCTTGTACTCATATGTTCACAGCAGCAGTTTTACTAATAATATCCAAGGAGTTGAAATAATTTAAATAACCCTCAACTGGTGAGTAGATAAATAAATTGTGGTATATTTAAAAAATGAATTCTATTCTGCAAAGAAATAATAAAAGGAATAAACTGCTCATATATGATGCAATGATATGAATACATCTTAAAAACATCCTAGGTGAAAGAAGCCAGATGCAAATGAGTACATACTGCATGATTCCATTTACGTAAAATTTTAAAAAGGCAAAACCACAGTGAAAGACAGAAGAGTGTTGACAGGGCCAGGGTTGGTGGTGGGGGGACGTGGCCTTAAAGGGACAGAAGGAAATTCGGGAGGTGACGGAAATGTTCCGTACATTGATTGTAGTGGTGATTTCGTGACTATAAAGTTACATTTTCTAGTTTGTAACACTACAGTGAAACTTGATGAATTCTCTTTTACATAAATTATATTTCAGTTAAGCACATTTTGCATGAAGCGGTAAATCATTTGTAGGAATTTAGCTTAGCCACAAGGTGACCGTTAACTATGTCACCATTCACCTTTTTTGAGAAATTCCAATTCCTTCTGAATAAACCCAGGGACAGTCTTAAATCCCAAGATCCAGCAGAAGCTCTGCACTCCCATAAAGAGATCTGGCAGGTGAGTTTTGGGATGACTTTTATATATGTGATATATATGTGTGTGTGTGTGTGTGTGTGTATATATATATGTATTTCATAAAACTGCTTATCAAATGATATCAGTTGTAGCATAAGTTGTTCATCAAATCACTTTAAAATTTTCCAAATCTTATTTTTAGAAAATTGCTTGTGTGATTTCTTTTTGTTTGACAAAATTGACAGTAGCCAAGTGGTGTCCTGTCTGAAGTCTGATTTGACATCAGGAACAGCATCCAGCTCTTCCCCCAGTGAACAGCCACAAGGCCCCATGGCCAGCATGCACTGGAAGCTGAAGGGCAAGATGTCCATTCCTCATGCTGCCATCCTGTCCCTACCTTGCCACCTCAGGTCTTGTCCCCTATCCCCTTGATGCTGCCAGGTAGCATTATTGGGTGACTTGTACCTGTAAGCAGATTTTTCTCATCTGGTAGGGAAATATTTCAATATTTTGACAACTGGGGCATCCATGCTGATCTTCTTCCTGCAGGGTCCTCGCTGGCTCAACTGCAGCAGCGTCTGCCCCTCCACATCTTTCTACCTTTCTGGCTATGAATGACCTACAGACGCTTTTCATCATCCTGATCCTATTAGCCAAGTTGTGTCTTGATCTACATAATCCTGATCCTAATCAGCCCTCTTTTTATTTTAGCCATTCTGTCCCAATGTAAAATTACCATAAGAAAGCTACTATATTCACATCAAGGACACTCTGTCTTAGCTAAAATATGGTATCCTGGAGTGATGCAGGTAGTTGGGATAGTTCTAAAACATGTCCACACGTTCCTGGACAGCTCACCCATCAAAAGGTGGAATCTAACTCCCTTCCCTCTGAATATGGGCTGGACTTAGTGACTTGTTGGTAACACATGGAATGCAGTGGAATTGACACTATGCTACTTCTGTGGCTGAGTAACAAAAGAGATGTAATTCTCCCCAGCAGTCTCTCTCAGAACATGTCCCTTGGGAGTTCCAAGTCAACCTGCAACAAATTCAGAAGTGTCCATGCCTGAGAGACCACATGAAAAGGTTGCATAGGGAGACAAATGCCTGGGTAGCTGTAGCTACTGAACCTTCTCCCCATCAACCACTAAACATAGGGCATGAGTCAGTCTGCGGGTGACTCCAGCTTCCGGCTTCAGAGCTTTCTCGGGCCAGACCAAGTGGAGCAGAGATGAGCTGTCCCCATTGAGGTCTGTCTAAACTGCAGATTTGTGAGCAGAATCTATATTATTGTTTTAAGCCACCAAGTTTTGTGATGGTTTGTTACACAGCATTAGATAACTGGAACAGTTGGGGAGGGTACTAATTCTACTTGTTGTCGAAATCAGCCACAGCACCTTCCTTGTCTCACAAAGCAGCATTATCATGCTCTTTATCCATGGTCTAAAAACACAGCCTCATTTTAGTGTCTTCTATAGGGTTGAGAGGATCTCACATTGGGATGTTTGATACAAAGGATCAAACACACTATACTCTAATTCTGTCTAGTTTTGTCTGTGTTCTAGTCATCATCATCTGAGGTTTGTGTTGCCATTCCAGGCCTCCAGCAGGAAAATGGGAGAGATAAAATCACTGGATGTTTGGATATCTCCTCGGGTGCCTTGTAGATAAAAGGGTCTGAATTCTTATTATCTGGGTGAACTCACCATCTTTGGAGTCACCTGATGTCTATAGCTCTTTCTGGGTAAGGGTGAAGATTGCACTGTGAGAGCCTCAACAATGAACACTAATATGATTTGAGAAACACAAGATACACAAGAAGACATAAACTGTGAACCACCCTCAGATACAGAATAAGAAACAAGAAAGAGAAAACAAAATAGTTTTCTAAATATCTCATGAGACATAATAAGGCCTAGGCCATTTGGTGACCAAAGAATTAGAGACTGAGAGTCCTCAAAAACTCTCTTGAAAAAGACGAATGAAATTAGGGGACTCACATGTGCTGATTTCAACTTACTGCAAAGCTACAGTACTAAGTACTTGTACTGGCACAAAGATAGACATATAGATCAATAAATAGAACTGTGATTTCAGAAATAAATCTTTTATGTTCAATTGGTTTTTGATACACCAAGATAATTCAGTAGGGAAAATAACAGTCTTTCAATAAATGGTTCTGGGGACAACTGGATGTCCACATGCAAAAGTGTGAAGCTGGATGGTTACCTAACACTATGCACAAACATTAACTCAAAATTAATTAACATTCTAATGTGAGAGCTAAAACCACAAAACCCTTGAGGGAAACATGTCAATAACTATTCATGACCTTAGCTTACACAATGTATTCTTAAACACCAAAAGAATAAACAGCAAAAGAAAAAATAGGTAAATTTTACCAAAATGAAAAACTCTTTTCTTCAATAGATGGTATCCAAGAAGTAAAAAGACAACATACAGAATGGGAGAAAATATTTGCAAATCATAGATCTGATAAGAGACATGCATCTAGAATATATAAAGAACTCTTATAATTCAATTTTTAAAAAAGACAAAATCCTCAATTACAAAATAGGCAAAGGATTTGAGCAGCATTTCTCCAAAGAAGATATGGAAGTGGACAATAAGTACATGAAAAGAGACTCCACATCATTAGTCATTAGGGAAATGTACATCAAAGCCACAATGAGATACCACCTCACACACACGAGAATGGCTGTATTTAAAAAGACAGACAATAACAAGTCTTGGTGAGGATGTGGGGAAATTGGAGCCCTCCTTACTGATGGAAATGTAAACCAGTGAAGCCACTTTGGAAAATATCTGGCAGTTCTTCTGATGTCAAACACATAGTTATCACATGACCCAGCAATTTTACTTCTAGGTGAACATCTAAGAGAAATGAAAACATATTTCCACACAAAAATGTGCAGGAATGTGACAATTTGGGTGTCAACTTTAATAGACTGGGAATACCCAGATGGTTGGCAAATAATTATTCTCAATGATTTGGTAGGCACTGAGCCAGGAAGAGCAAATTCTTGCCTTCTTTTCTGCCCTTAAATGTCAGAAATCCAGGTTCTCTGGAGTTTGGACTCTGGCGTGTCCACCATCATGGTACTCCACACAACACTGCTTCTGACCACCAGCCACCATCCATCACCCCTAGTGACCCGCTAGGAGAACTATGGCTTCCTATTCCCAATTTTATGCTCTGCTGGCCCGTAGGTCTTCTTTCCACAGGGAGAAATACTTCCACCAGGAGATACAACAATAATTCAACTGAACTGGAAGTTAAGATCCTATCTGGCCACTTTGGGCTTCTCATGCCTCAGAGTCAGGCTAAGAAGGGAGAGTGTTGGCTGTGTGACCTGATACCAAGAAGAAATTGCCCTACTCTTTCACAAGGGAGATACAGGAGATCCTTTAGGGTGTCTCTTGGTGTTAGCTTGCCCGTGATTTAGGCCAATGGGAAATGACCACAACCCATTCCAGGCAGGCTGTGAATGTTAATATTAATTTTTAAGCAAAATTTTCTTCTTTTCTATTTTATTCCTTTATCATATGAGATGTATTGAGTTTATATCAGTATTTAAGTATTGTTAATTTTACAGCATAGTACTTAAGTTACGAGAAAGGACTAAATGTCACTCAAGGACTTCACCTCCTCTGGGGAAGGAATTAGTGTGTTTTTTATTGTACGAAGGATAATTGTATCATGCTAGGTGAAACTATGACCTTGTTATTGTATTTCTTAAGAGATTAAATATGGTTTAAGAAGATCCATGTGGCTGCCAATTTGACAAGGGGTGGTTGTGATGGTTAATTATAGGAGTTGATCTGACTGGATCAAGATGTGGTAAGCTGGGAAGGCATTGATCATCCTCAATGCTCCAGGAGACGCTGAGTGGGCTCTCATCCCTCTTCTGCTGAAAAGGAAACCCAGGAAGATTGGCATTTGATTTGAATGATTGATCTGTCCCAGGTATGTCTGTGATGGTGTTTCTGGGAGGACACTGAGGTGTGACTGAGTGGGTTGTGACTGACGCTGGTGGACTGAGTAGGGAAGGTCCACCTGCACTGATCTGCCCTCAGTGATCAGGGCTAAAGACCTGGATGGAACAAAGGTAGAGGAAGAAATAATTCTTACTCTCTCTTGGGGAGCTGGGGTCCCTTCTTCTCTTGCCCTGGATGTCAGAACCTCTGGCATTTGGACTTTGGGACTTACACCAGTGGCCCCCTGGGCTCTTGAGCCTTTGGCATCAGACTGAGAATTACACATCAGATTTCTTGATTCTGAAGACTTCAGACTTGGATTGTCCCTGGTTCTCCAGCTTGCAGATGACCTGTAATGGGACTCCTCAGCCTCCAAAATCACATGAGCTAATTCCGCTAAAAAATCCCTTCTCATCTTTCTCTCTGTATATGCAGCCTATTGGCTCTGTGTCTACAAAGAGCCCAGACTAGAACAAAGAATGTCACAGGAAACTATTCAAAATAGCCCAAAATGGAAACTACCCAAATGCTCATCAACTGATTAAAGGACATAAAGTGGAACACACACACAAACACACACATACACACACACATGCAAACACACACACACACATGCACACACACACACATGCACACACACACACACACAAATATACCCAACATATACAAAAACACACACAAAAATACAAAAACACAAACACACATACACACAAACACAGACACAAACACACAAACACACATAAACACACCCAACATACACAAACACATAAAAATACAAAAACAAACACAAAAATACAAAAACACACAAATGCCAACACATACAAACATGCACAGAAACACATGCAAACACAGACATGCTCTCAAACATACAAACACACACACACAAAAAGAACCAAAAGTAAAAACACACAAACATACACACAAATACAAAAGCACAAACACAGGCACAAATGCACACACAAACACATGCAATGGAATATTATCAAACCATTACAAAGAAATGATGTGTGAATCTACGGATTATTTAAAAAAAAAGAAAAGAAAGTATGAAGTACAAACACATGCTACATGTATGAACCTGAAAACATTAAGTGAAAGAGTCATGGAAGACCAATATTGCATTGTTCTATTTATGTGAAACGTATATAAAGTGAAAATCTGTGAAAATACAAAGGATTAGGGTTGTCAGGAGGTGAGAGAAGAGGAAGCAGGAAGTAACCGCTAATGATAGCTTGATTTCTTTTATGCTAAAAACACAGAATTGTATTCCTTGCATGGCTGAGTTTTATGGCACTTAACCTATGTATTAATAAAGCTGTTAAGAAAAACCTCACTGAATGGCATTTGTTAAATTCAAAAGCATGTGTAGACTAGAATCGCTACTGCTGTGCTTTACGGAGTACAAGTGTTCCACCAAATGTTAATATATGTTTTGCAAGAAAAGAAAAGAGCTCCATGCAAGTAAGTTTGGGAAGGGCTGGGTTAAAAATGACAAGCAAGTTTCTTTTTTTTGAGATGGAGTCTCGCTCTGTCGCCCACGCTGGAGTGCCGTGGTGCCATCTCGGCTCACTCCAACCGCCGCCTCCTGGGTTCAAGAGATTCTCCTGCCTCAGCCTCCCAAGTAGCTGGGATCATAGGCATGCACCACCACGCCTGGCTAACATTTGTATTTTTAGTAGAGATGGGGTTTTGCCATGTCAATCAGTCTGGTCTTGAACTCCTGACCTCAGGTGGCCCACCCACTTTGGCCTCCCAAAGTGCTGGGATTACAGGCATGAGCCATGGCGCCCTGCTGACAAGCAAGTTTCTGTAGTGCAATCACAGAAGAGTGTTCAGTGTGCTAATGTGAACGGCAGCCTCCAGGGTGAGTGGAGGAAGGGGCCAGCAGCAGTCTTGCTCCACACACGAGCCTTGGGTAGAGTTTTGCAGAAAGACGCAAATTCACAGAGAACTTGGGTGAAGGAGGGCAACTGTGTGTTTGGTTTTCACTGAGGACAAGCCTTCTTTTCCCTCCCTCAGAGCTGGCTGTGCCGCCAAGGCTGCAAGGAGGCTCTCAGGTGAAGTGGGGTCAATGGGAAGGGCCACGCCAGCCCTCAGGATCGGGTTGGGTGAGGCTGAGGACATGAGAGCAGAGTTTTGGGTGGCACTTGTTGATGGAAGATGGAGCTGAATTTGGCTGTCCTGAGGGTCCCGAGGGTCCGGATCTCATTCGGCAGCAGACCAGGGTCTCTGAAGCCCCATCAGCATCACCCAGGGCTGATGGCAACCTCAAGGCACCCATATTTTGGAAGGATTCCTCCTGACACCCTAGGAAAGCCCATCAACCAGCCAGCAACCAACAGGGCTGCTCACCTCCTGCCTCGTGGACCCCACAAGCCAGGCCTCGCTGGGCCAAGTCCAGTTCCGGCAGGAGGGGACGCTGGGGTCTGCTTTTGCAGCCCATGCCACTGAATGCAAATTTGGTATCTGTTTCATGTTTTGAGTCAGTCCCTGCATTTTCTTTATCTGAAATGAGGATGCTAAGTAGCTACACCCACATGTTCCGCCTTTGAGAAAATCTCATCCTGAACAGAGGAACACGGACTCAACAGGCAGATGGCCGGGAAGTTACAAGGCAGGGCTTACAACATTCTCTTCTTTCTCGTTTTACTAAAATGTTCTCTGAAATTCTGCTGGACAGAAAGTCCTAAAGCATTCCAGACGTCGCTAAAGCATTCCACACGTCACTCCAAATTTCCAGGAGTGCCAGCACTGCCTCCTTGGGCTCAGAGGCCTCCTGCACTTGGGTCTCCCAGCAGGTCTGAGCCTGGAGCCCCACCTGGGCCCCAGTGGACGCGTCCTTCCTCTTGGACCGCTGGCCTCATGCATCCTCCACCCTCAACACCTTCCCTGTCGTGCCCAGAGGCAGCGTCCAGGAGCCCGCCCAGGCTGCCACCGGGAGCCGCAAGCTCCCTTTGAACAGGCACCTTCTGGGGCTGGGGACCCCATGTCTGAGGAGGGCATGGGGTGGGGCCCATGTCTGAGGGAGTTATGGGAACTTGCATCTGAGGGGGAATGGCAGGGGGTCTGCAGCCCTGCATCTGAGGGGAGTGTGGTGTGGGTTGGGGTCCTGCATCTGAGGGGGTGTGGAGGGGGTGAGGTCCTTCATCTGAGGGGGTGTAGAGGGGGCTGGGGTCCTGGATCTGAGGGGTATGTGGTGGGAGGTTGGGGTCCTTCATCTGAGGGGGCATGGTGGGGGCTGCACCTCTACATCTGAGGGCCATGGGACCTGCGTCTGTGGCTGCTGGTTTGCTTCTGGTCTCTGCTGGTTCTCAGAGTCATTGAGCTGTCATGGGTCCCCATGTCTCACTGGCGAAGCAGTCACAGGCAGGTGGCGCTGTTAGGAGAAAGTCCAGGGCAGCCGGGGCTGGAGGCTCTACCTGGGCACTGTGGTCAGTGGTTGGGGGATGAGGCACGGCCCTCCTAGGCCCCATGTCCTTTGTGGTGGGGCCTGAGTGCTCTCAGGGTCCCGTGTCTCTGCTGCCTGGGCCTTCAGTGGGTCCTGGCCGAACACCTGGACACGGGCCTCCCTGCCTGAAGCCTCCTTCATTCACTTTCACCCTCCTGAGCCCCCTTGCCCTTGGCTGGCTGAACCGGCACATTCCCAGGGATGCCTCTGCGCCTCCCCCGAGAGCATTCTGCCAGCACCCTCCTGCCACCCTCCTGGCGGCCACTGCCCCTCCCCAGAGAGGCCAGCACAGATGTGAAGCCCAGCTCAGGACAGCTCCTCCGTGGTTGAAAGCGGTCTTGTTTTCAGTGGAACTTGGGGGCAGAGAGAGGCTTGAGATTATTCGTTGAGATGGAAGTTTTCCAGACAGAGAAAATGTCACAGATAATTGGTTCTTTGAACTTGAAATATAAACACAGAAATCTTTATTCCAACTGTTGTTAGAGAAATTGAAGTCAATGATATCCCCTTTCCATTTTAAGGAGAAGCGAAAGTCAACAGAAATTCTGAGTCGTAGAATCAGGCAGACTGGCATTCAAAAGACCTGGGTCACTCGCAGCCACTAGGACAGCAGGAAGAAAGGAAGAAACAGGATGAGAGAAAATAACACGTTATGGTCAGAGGATCTGGAGGAACTCGCGACCCTTGCCTCGCTGGTCAGAATCACGGTGGAAACGACACAGCGACTCCCCAAGAGTTCATCACAGAAAACGGGCTTAGCATCTGATGCAGCAGCAACTCTCTTACGACTGAAGACACAGGCTCCAGCAAACACTTGTTCATAAATGTTCATCAGAGCATTCGTTACAGTAGGCAGGAGGTGGGAACAGCCCACGTGTCCATCAAGAGATGGACCAGCAAAATGCGGTCCATCCATGCAATGGAATATTACTTGGCCCTAAACAGCAGTGAAGTACTTGTAAGTACGCAACAATCTGCATGAACCTTGCAGACATAAGGCTTGTGGAAGGAGCCAGATACAAAGGACCACGTGTTGTGTGGTTCCATTCATACAGCATGCCCAGGACAGGCCAATCTACGGAGACAAAATAGGTTGGTGCTTGCCAGCCTGGGGGACCAGGGGGCAGGGGAAGCCACACCAGGAGTTCAGAGCTTCCTCTGCAGTCGTGGAAGCGTTCTGGACTAGATGGAGACGCGATGCACCGAACTGTTCGCTTCCACGTGGCTCACTTTAGAGTTGTGAATTTCACTTTCATAAATTATTATTATTATAAATACCTGGGTCAAACCTTCAGATTTGCTGATCATTAATCAGTGGCTTCGGAAACCATGGGACGTGACTGTGCTGAGTCACCTCCTCTGCAATCGGAAGAAAAACTCTGCCCCGAGGATGGATCAGACGAGTAAGTCAAAGCGTGACCATGCCAGCAGAGTGCCTGCCCTGTAACTGCACAGTACTTGAGCATGAAAGACATTCAAGAACATTCTCCTCCATCCTTTGAGTCACTAGCAGATGGCCTGTTTCCTGCTGAAAGAAGCACCTGGTACTTTGTGTTTACGAACTCCACTCATTCAGCACACCGATGGCAGCAAGGGCGCTTCCGCAGTCAGATCAGAAGCAGGGGGAGCGCCTCCCTCTGGAACCCACGTGTGGTGGGGACGGCGCCGTGCAGCCCCTGCATGTCTGTGGCGCACACTTCCTGCCTGTGCTGGTCCCCTCCCACCGCCCCAGCATCTTTCCTGGGTGTTTGAGCCCTGCCTCCCTCCTCTCCCCCTGGCACCGTTAAACATTCATGCTGGGCCAGATCCTGCTTTTGACAATGTCTAATGAGCTAGCAGTGAATGATAAACCTGCTCGCCGCCTCTCTGTCTCAAAGCCGACTAGCGTCTGCAGCTGTTTCAAGAGCACAGAACAACAAAACCTCCAGGAAAGGGGGAGAGAGTGGCATCTGAGCTCGGAGGAAGTCATTTCCGTGAAAATCTTTTAATACAAAAGGAAGCTAAGCAAGTGGGATGGGTGTGCTGGGGAAAGTGGCTCTGTTGGGGTCTTGCCTTCTGCGGCGGATGCTGGCAACGGGGCCTCGGGTGGCTCTCTAGGACCCACGGGACCTGCACGTGGATCACGGGCGTCGGGTGGCTCTCTGGACCCACGGGCCCTGCACCTGGATCGCAGGCCTTGGACGGCTCTCTGGACCCACGGGCCCTGCACCTGGGTTGGCCCAGTCCCAGGGGCCAGGCCCACCTCAGAGGTCCAGGGCATTTCCCGGTAGAGGGCACTGTGGAGGTCCACCTGTCGCTCCACAGAGGAGAGGGGTGCTCAGAGCTCATTTTGAGGGCGTGACCTATGCGACACTAATCTTGGTGCCCAGTCATTTACCCCTTTCCTGACCTTGAGGGAAAAAGCCAAGATGCAGCCTTTGGACACCAACCTTGAGACATTCTCAGCTCTCAGCTCCTGAGCAGAGCCTGGACTCAGGACTCCAGGGGTAGAAGCTCTGCTTCCACAGCGGGGGGCAAGGTCAGGCATAGGGGCCTGAGGCCACAGCGGAGCCCGAGCAGCAGGAGGCCCCAGGCCAGTCGAAGCCCTCAGGGTCTCCCAGGGGCCGGCAGGAGCATCTGCTCAGTGGTGAGATGAATGTCCTAAAATGCCATTAACAGAGTTCAGTCTAGGGTTTAAATCAATTTGGCAAACATTTATTGAGTGCCCACTCCAAATAAGGTTCTGAAAAGGCTCTTGAAAAAATGTCTGTGCTTCTGAATTTCAAAAGATTGGTTTTAGTATCAGGAGCAACAGAAATCCTGTTATCACTCATCCAAATAATCAGAACTAATTTAGGAGTTGATGGCAAACAGAGTCAGTTGGTAATTAGGAAACAGAGAAATAATTAACCACAGCAAGAAGTGCGGTTACATTTAACTCCTGTGAAGTTAAAAAGGAACCATAGTTGCTTTCTCTGGGAGGCTCAGCAGTCCCACAGCGCCTGCCGGAGGACCTGAGGAGCCCTGCGCCTTCCCCACCCTGGGTGTCGGGCCGGCCTCTGGACCCTTCCTCCGGGGAAGCCAAGTCCCATCCCTGAGGTCCTTGGCCAGACCACCTCCCTTCAGAGAAGGACCAAGGCCTGTGACGGAGCCTCGGCACTCCATAACCCCACGCCTTTTGGAAACGTATTCTTTTAAGCCTGAATAAAAAATGTTTCCATTATTCATTTTAGTTTTAAATACTAGGTGCCTCCTCTTCCCAGCTGTAATCCTGATGGCTAAGCTGGGAGGAACCTCTGGGCTGGAGTGCTGGGCAGACCAGGGGCTCGTCCGGCTGGGCAGCAGACGCCGTGGGAGGCAGCGTGCTGTCCGTCAGGGATCTCTCTGGCAATGACACCGCATTCCTTTTAGAAACCTGCCTCTCCTCTACCGTCTTCCTCCCAAAGGCCTCCCTTCCCTACCAGCACTCAGCTCCCGAGGCGTGCGTGGCTCTGACTGACATTTCTCAGGAGCTCTGTCCAGGGTCTAAGGGAGGTGCAGATGAAGCCCTGAGTTCCTCATGGGGATGGGTCATTTCAGTCCCCTTCCTGGGGTCCCCCTGAAGGATGTGGGCTCCAGGGAGTGGGGCCATGACTGTCTCTCCCTCAGTGCCCGCAGAACCCCCAGCTGTGGATCCTGATAAGTGCCATGCAAGTGGGGTAGGCTCTCCCAAAGGTTTCATCCTTGAAGTGCTGCACTGAGGCCGCCAGTTCCTCCAACCCCATTGCAGACACACAGGGCTCTTCTCTGGGGCCGCGGCTGTGCCTCCAGGAGACACTGTGTTCTGGGCTCAGCTCCACGGGGAGCCAGCTCTTCTCCATCATGACTGCCAAAGGGGAGTGTCTGCGAGCATGTGTGTTTATGTGTGTGCATGTGTGTGTCTGTACATGTGTGTGTTTATGTGTGTGTGTGTCTGTGCATCTATGTATGTGTTTGTGTGTGTCTGTGCATGTGTGTCTGTGCATCTGTGTATGTTTGCGTGTGTCTGTGCATGTGTTTGTGTGTGTGCATGTGTGTCTGCTTCTGTGCATCTGTGTATGTGTGTGTGCATGTGTGTGTACATGTGTGTTTCTGTCTCTATGCATCTGTGTGTCTGTACATGAGTTTGTGTGTGTGTGTGTCTGTGCCTCTGTGTACCTGTGTGTCTGTACATGTGTCTGTGTGTGTGTGTGTCTGTACATCTGTGTATGTGTGTTTGTGTATGTCTGTGCATGTTTGTGTGTGTGCACGTGTGTGTATGTGCAAGTGCATGTTTGTGTGTCTATGCATCTGTGTGCATGTGTTTGTGTGTGTGCATGTGTATGTGTCTGTGCATCTGTGTATGTGTGTTTGTGTGTGTGTCTGTGTCTGCATGTGCCTCTTACATGCGTCTATGATTACCAGCCAGGGACTCCTAGACCTGCCCTGTCCCATGGAACTTTCCAGAGTGTGGAGATGATTCTGAGCACTGCAGGGGCCACAGCCACAGCCACATGAGCACTGGGGTGAAGCTATTGCAACTGAGGAGTGGAGTTTTAATTTTGTTCACCTTTAGTTAATTTAAGTTTAAATAGCCACATGTGGCTAGGGGCCACCATATTGGACAGTCGGTTCTAGAAGGTTCTTTAAGAAGGAGGATGGATCTAGTCCTCTTGGGTCTAGTCCTCCTGGATCTAGTCCTCCAGGGTCTAGTCCTCTTGGGTCCAGTCCTCCTGGGTCCAATCCTCCTGGATCTAGTCCTACAGGGTCTAATCCTCCTGGGTCTAGTCTCCTGGGTCTAATCCTCCTACGTCTAGTCCTCCTGGGTCTAGTCCTCCTATGTCTAGTCCTCCTGGGTCTAGTCCTCCTATGTCTAGTCCTCCTATGTCTAGTCCTCCTGGGTCTAGTCCTCCTGCGTCTAGTCCTCCTGGGTCTAGTCCTCCTGGATCTAGTCCTCCTGGGTCTAGTCCTCCTGGGTCTAATCCTCCTACGTCTAGTCCTCCTGGGTCTAGTCCTCCTATGTCTAGTCCTCCTGGATCTAGTCCTCCTGCGTCTA